>CM069457.1:60854325-60925575 GCA_035610835.1 Ophiura sarsii
ATAGTTTGCTCCCCCAGTATGGCGGCCATATTGGAATTGGTCATTATGGCAGTCCCAAAAGGCTCAAATGTTGGCATCCATCAAAAATCAAAAGAGTATGGTATGGGCAACATATGGGCCAACTTTGGTGCTTTTAGAAGAAAATGAACCAAACCTCCCATGTGATGCCCTAACAGCCCCAACTATATGGGTAGGCTAGTTCTTTAAAAGTCCCCATTGAAGACATGTAGTTGTAGGATATATACTAAAGGAACCATGATTTTAAATAAAACCAATAAATATGATTTTAAATAAAACCAATAATAATAACAGATAAAATATGATCATAAGAGCACATTTTGTCTAGTTTCTTTAACTTTCGACCCCTTATAATATTTATTTGCCAATCTCGAATTGGCACCAATGATTCTTCTTTTGGCAATGAAACTTTTTGTTGTTGATTAATGATCAAATTATGAACATTTTTTACCCCCAAAATAACACCCCTATGGTCATGTTTTTTATACTGGGTACAATTTGTGTTACATGTCCCTTTTTCCATAAATTAGGTTCCTTTTTCAGTTTATGCATTATATCTGAAAAAGATTACATTTAAAGTTGGTAAAAGTATACATATTCTGAAAGCATATACTGTAACGGATGCAAATAGCATACAATCAAGTTGATTATACAGGGTGGTCCGAAATTGTACAGGGTGTAACAAGCAAAATCTTCTTAAAAAAGAAGGGTTACAATAATTACTTCCACTATGTATATGAAGTGATGAGAGAAAATTTCAGTACAGATTTAAAGTAGTTTAATAAAATACCCATCCAGACATATGCAAATTAAATTTCATTACGAATCTGAAATTCTACATACAGGGTGTCTACAAATTTGTTTATTTAGTTCCAGAAAAATGCTTCTATTACTACATACATACAAAGACTAGTATTTTAACAAAATTCAAGTAGATTTCAAATAAAAATGCATCAATTACATGTACATGAACATTGATTGATTTTAAAAGTCACCCTTTTCTAACATATAGGGTGTTTAAAACATTAATTTATAGGTATACATGATTATCCACAACTCATTAAATTGAATAAATTTATATTTGCATCTGAAACATGATTTTACATTCTAATTTGATGTGGCAAATGCTTAAAGTGGTATGAGTTTCAAATAATGTTCAATAAAAAGGGGCCCTTTAACTACAGGGTGACTCAAATTTTCCCAATGGCACATGTTTAGTGGCATACAATTAATTGCGTTCATTCTTCTTGTACCTTCATGATGTGCAAAGCACATTCAAATGAACAAATTAGGTTAGTTTCCATAATGTTTGAACCCAGTATTCAAATTTCAAGAGTCTGATTTAAGTTTGAAATATAATTGTTTTCGTTTTAAGTTGTATTCAACATATAGGGTGATCCAATGTTGATTGGCAAACTGCTTATGCTGGTCACCCTATACTAGGTCAGGTCAGTTGCATTCCTAAGAATTTAATAATTCTCCTGAGTTTACAAGCTTGATGAAAACCAGCAGTTTTTTACTTATTTTGTAACACAGTTAAAAACAAGTAATAACACCACACTTAAACGCATTTAACAAAATGTGCTAATTAACATCCAGACAATACAGAATACATGAGGTTAATTACATATCTTCTTTTAATTTTTAATTAAATAGTTAAATTTATTTATTCAAAAGGGTACCTCAACCTTTCTATATTTTTAAAATGGACAGTTTGGTGCAGGCAAATGTTTGCATACATTTGCAAACTGCGACCAACTTACGTTTCTTAACATTTTTTTGAGCTTCTTATTTAATGCTAATTAATGATTCCTTAATTAACTAATTATATTTTTAATTCAAATATACTTCAATAATGTTATGTTTTCAATATAGAATTGTACCAAGAGTGAAACCAGTGCATTTTATGTTTGCCCAATGTATATTGCACCATACTTGTTCAACTATGCACTCCTCCTCCTCCACATACTCCTCCTCCACATACTCCTCCACCCCTGACTAATTAGGTTTAACGAACTATTGTAATTAACAGAACCATGGTAGTTTATATTTTTCTTTTTAAAATAAAGGCCAAATACTTTCTCATCAAAATAAGACCAAATTTAAGTATGTGTGATAAAGAATAGCCAAAATATATGCATGCAAAGTAATAATATGTAGTGCAAATGTAACAGATCCACCTTTTTTGGGTACCCAGTATAAAAAACATGACCCTATGCAGAATTTATCAATGGACATATATATAGCCCTTGTTTTATCAGTGTTGGTACTTCCAGATCTTCCACAAAATGTAAATGTTGTACTGATCATATTGATGTGACTCATGTCAATGGAGTATACCAATGTCTATTTTGTGATGTACAGAGGTTTAGACATATAAAGCTGTCGCTATCTTAATATCATCAGTTCAGTGGCGTAGCTAGGATTTTTTTCAGGGGGGGCAAGATTTCTAAAATGTTCGTAAAAGGTTGCCCCAATTTTTTTTCTAGTGACTTACCTCGTGAAATTCACGTAAGTGGGGGGGGGGGGGGGGGGGGGGGGGGTGTGAGGTCAAAAAATTTCGCACAGTCCAAAAAAAATCGCTCAGTCACAAAAAATCGCATAGTAAATGTACTACATGTACAATTTTGGCTTCTATTTGGCTAATAACCTCTGTCTTTTTTCTCAATTTTTTCCTATTTCCTTTTTTTCTCACCCCTTTTTTTTTTTTTGGGTGGTGGGGGGGGCGGGGGCACAAATCGGGTTTTTCGTCAGGGGGGGCATTTGCCCCCCCTGAGCTACGCCACTGCATCAGTTCATCAGAGCTATAATTTTTCATCCATATCCCTTGAATTATATCACTTTTCTAGACTTTCTCCTCGTCTGGCAAACATGTCCACTATTAGAATTACTATTGAAATGAGTAAATACCCAATACAAAAAAGTGTAATTAAATTTAAAAAAAGAGTTCAGATAGATATTAAGATTTTGTTTTGTTTTTGATACTTAACTATTAGAGCACATTATTAGGTGGTGCACCTCAAGGAGAGCTATGTGTCATCAGTGGTCTTGTCTTTATTCTCTTCGTCCGACAAACGCCCTCCGCTCCGTTCGTGAAGCATCAGCAAATTAACAGTGTTAGTGTTATCCTTGATTTTTCGACCCTGCGACACGACACCTATATAAAAATCAGAATTTGCATTGCAGTAGAAACTAGACCATTGCCATCACCATGTCACCAGGAAATTGTTACTGTATGCAGTACTTCTTCATTATGAATTTGAAGACTAGAGCACTTGGTGGGATGTGATGCAAGCTGGCATGGCATAATCAGATGTTCTTAATATCTTGAAAGAACTTTTAACTCGGCTTGGACTGGAATGCAGTAAAGAGACGACCCTAGTAAAAGAAACAAAAAACGAAAAGTTAAATCCTATGCATAAATTCAAACGAGAGCTTTATCAGTACTTTGGTCTTCTAAGTAGACTTAGAGTCTAAAAAAAGGGTTTATTCATCAAAATACAACGAAGAGCAAAAAGTCAAAAGTCATCTCCACGGTACATTTATTTAATTTCAAACCCTTTCCATCGTTTTCATGGGCATTAGTTTTTCTACACTTCTACTTCTACTTCTACGTTGTACTCAGCAAAGTCCTTAAGTTAGGATGTAACGCCGAGGTTGACATTGTGTACATGGGAAACGAGGGTGCTAATCGGTGCAGTATGTACAAAGTGCGAGTAAAAGGGTCTTCCACATCTATGGATTGGTTGCTGTTCCCTTGAACACCTCGTAGGATGGTGAAGACAAGGTGCTAGTTGGAAGAGAATACCACCAGGTGACTGTGCGAGGGAAGAATGAGTAGCGGTAGGCCTGAATGCGAGACTGGATTGGTTGGTACTTGTTGGGGTGATAAGATCTGGTAGCTGAAGGTGCCATGGGAGTGAGATATAGGTCAGGATTGACTGCCACTAGCTGATGCCGAATTTAGCTCGTGAGAAAGAGGCTAGATCTTCTACGTCTCTCTTCCAAAGAGACCCACTGGAGCTCTTCAAGCATGGCTGAAACACTCTCACGTCGGCGGTACCTGTGGAGGACGAATCGTGCAGCTCTGCATTGGATATTCTCAATTCTAGTGATGTCTTTGTTTGAGTATAGATTCCATATAGCACAACAGTATTCAAGGTGGGGGGCGCACTAGGGTGAAATAGGCCCGTTCTTTTAGCTTCTTACATGCTAAAGTTTACTATTTCTAATACGCCAAAATCGTTTTACAAAAGGGGACAATCAGTGCATGAATCTGATACAGGGTGACCCCAAAAAATCAATACTTTTTTAAAGCTGTATATCTCTAGTATAATAATTCAAATTGAAAACATATTTGAATAGAGAAAACTTGTAGAATTATTTTGATACCAAACTTGTCTCCTTTTCTGAACCCCCTTCAAATTTAACACACGCTGATAGTTTTGGTCACATAACTCACACTACCATAGATTTGTTCAACTGTCACCCTGATGTGTTTAGCTGACATTATATGCTGCAGGTTTTTCACATTCCATTCATGTTGCTTCGAATCAATTAAAACCCTGCTCTGAAAGTAATACATTAAAACTCAAATTTAAACTGAAAGATTAAAAAACACCTTCAAATACTTACCCAAATTGGTTAGAACACCACCATATTTCCATCGGATTATTATAGGACTACTCAAACTTTGGCACCGGCATCATCCCACTGACGAGTAAATGTAGTCACAGTTACTAACAACATGCTGAATTCCTGAATTGTTCCTCAAATAGCATCCGGTAATGAACCAAAGTTTATACAGGAATAGGTGCACTAACTTGTGCTTTTCTGGTTCTGGAAGATATACTACCTAACACTTCTAGTGGAGACAAACTAAGTGTAAGATTGCGCTTGTTCAATTCACGTTGGCCACAAGTGGTTTTTTTCTTGTTGCGCTGATCACAGGACAAGGAATTGTTAGTAGAAATTAAATGCGAAGTGCAAACAGGCTAATCAATAGAAACAGAAGTAGATGTTGTAGTAGCTTGCGTCCATTCCTGCAAGCTCACACACCTTGGAACCTCCAAATACTCCAACAGAGTTTTGACTGGAGGTGTGACGGAGGAGGGGGGGGGGGGGGGAGTAGTTGGAGGAACGGAGAGGGCGGGAAGGGCAGTTATAAATTTGGATGAATCAGTGTTTTTGACAAATTTGGGAGAGAGTTTGATCCAATCGACGACAGTCTTCATGAAGCAAGAGTTGGTATAGATATGTCAGTTCTTGAGTGCTTTTGTTGGAATTGCTGTGCATGACCACGCCTGTTTCTAAATGTCTTTGGTGTAGTGTAGTCCTCGTGGTTGATATCTATCAGACCATTGATCATTTTGTAAAGGCAGGCAAATCTGTGGATTTTGCGTCTGTCTTTTGAGTGGAGCCCATTTCAGTTTGTCCAAGATATTATAGTGTCCAAGACCTGCAGAGCATTTCAACCTTTTCAGAAGAAGATGTAATAACAACAACTCAACAGCACTTTCGATGAATATAGTTTTTGAACATTACCTTGGCCTTGAAATTATCCACCAAAGTTTCTACGAGAATTCTAGCAGCATATTTTGTTCATGAGTTGAAACTGACTAAATCTATGTGCAAACAATAGGCCTGAGAGATACCTTCTCTCAATACCAACTTTGATTGCCAATGTGTTGAACATTACAACACAAATTTGGCAACATTTGGGGCCTAAAGTAGCCCAAAAATGGTTATCTTTGGCAAATATGTCAGCTTTAGTCCTTCATAGTAGCCCAATAAGCTAATGAATCCAATATTATAAAGCACAGTTAAGGCTCATAGATTGGAAACACTGTCTGTTCTAGTTAGACCAATGATGTGATTGGTTTAAACTTCAATGCAGTCATGAGGACAAAAAACTAGCAGTGTCAAGGACCAATTCAACATTAATGCAAGTCTGCACAGAGTAGAGTGAAGTGTGAACAACTCATCTAATCAAATGTCTCCATAGCATAAAAGTGTTACTCTCACATGTGAACATTTAAATATGGCTCAAAAAAGTTTGTTTCCTGTTGTAAACATATTTCCTTTTTTAACTTACTCAATAATTATTCGATAAGGTAACAAAGAAAAAAGCGTGTCTCGCCTGCTCAGCAACAGCTTCTGGTAACCAATTACCGGTAGTAACAAATAATTACCAAGTTTAGCACTATCACAGAGGTTGAAATTTGTATAAAAGTTTGATCATGATGGTTTGATAGACATTTACCATGGACTGTCCATGCAGTTACAAATCATGTTACAACCTTTTTTAAATGTGGACATGATTGGCCATACATTTTGAATCCTCATTGGTATCAACATAAAAATGGAATTTGATCATACGATTCCAAAAAATCATCACACGTTGAAACTAAATTATTTGATCTGAAAACCGCTGGAGTTGGAAAATCAACTCCAGTGTAATAATCATTTGTACGAAAATGTATCTGTTATTAACAGTTAGTCACATTTGGTTGATAAAAGTAGCCTTTTGTACGCCTATAACCTTGAATATTCGTGAACGAACGAGCCAGGCATAGTCTGCCCATTATTCATGGATCATTCTCCAGTAAGCCAGAAGAAGTAATCCCTTCCTATACTTAATTAGAGGTATACAAGACAATCTCAAGCACACAAGTTTGAGTGACTAGGAAACGGTGAGATTTCCTCTCACTGAAGTAACAGGAAGGGGAGATGATTTCTCAAGCTAGGAGAAAAGAAAAGTGTTTTTTGATGACGGATGAACAATATTGGAGTGATGCTACATGTAGGGGTGGGTGTGATGTTGCACCACTAAGATTGAAAATTGACCCAAACAGACCACTTTTAAGGAAAAGGTACCCAACAAAATACACATTTTGCCCGATTAAAATAATAGATGACAAATTGTTATAATTTTCAAGGAAAATGCAAATTTCCAGGAAAAGGTACCCACTAAAATGAAAGGTGACATTTGTCTACTTAAAAGGACGCTATTTGAAAAACATTATGCAACCTCCTTTTTTACAAAATATACCCCCCCCCCTCTGATTTGTAGAACAAGATGGGACACAAACTAACAGGAAGAGGTGATGATTTCTCAAGAGGGGGCGGATGGATAGAAAATTTTATTTTCCGATGATATTTAGAGATGTGGATAATAACTAACTTTAGGGCCTTTAAGCTGGCATCACTAACTACAGTGAAATGACAAGAATTAAAGCTCTGTGGCTAAATAATTAGTTTTGGTTGGAAATTCAAAAAAATGAAAATAAAATTGAATTGAAAACAGGATCATGCCCCATTCATAAGATCATCATAAAATTAAGACACAACTGTGCCATAAGTTCTAGCCATGACATAAGATGTCCAACCAGGATTTGAACAGGAGACCATATGAACTCACCTTTATAATAACTCTATTGGCCGCCTCTATACCATAGGTTCTAGCCATGACATAAGATATCCTACCAGGATTTGAACTGGAGACCATATGAACTAACCTTTATGATAACTCTATTGGCCGCCTCTATACCATATGATCTCGTCATGGCGTGGATGTCATTTGTGTAGACCTTAGGCTTAGGTAAGTCCAATATTTTGTCACATTTGTAAAGTTCCTGAAATGAAGGGGGAAAAAGACATTAGAAAATCATTTTCATTAACATATACACTGGCAACCACAAGTTTTTATGTAGTGATTAATAAATATCCCAGAAATTCAGACGACAAGTCAAAATCTACACAGTAAAATCCCATAGACATTTGCTTCATTATATATCCATGAGCTCATTACATGTTACATGTCCAAATGATACATGTGGTTGTTAGGAGCCTTAAAGGACACATTCCGCAGGCCCGTCAGATGGGGGGGGGCGACGGTTGCGATCGCCCCCCCCCTTTGAAAATCTTCCCCGGAAAATTTGTACACAGATGAAAAAATTTCGCGCGCTACGCGCGCATTTGTCTTCCCAAAATGCAATATTCTTTGCTACAAGCTTGTTTATAGCCAAAATGTACCTCGATCGTGCAAAAAATACGTGCAAATTCGAAAATTTTCGCGCCCTACGCGCGCATATTTGACTCACAAAATTTTTGTTACAATAACGCCCCCCCCCCCCTTTGAAAAAAGTGTCTTACGGGCCTGTTCCGGCATGGTACCACACCATTAAGGATGTTGAGTACCCTTACCCCTGGACATCAACATCCTTATGTGTGTATTCCCATATGATAATGGTAGAATGCTAAAAGAGTCCCCGTTACCCAACTATTCAACTCTATATTCATTTGCCTTGGGCCAATCTTTTCCACCACTACTTCCTCATCACATAACATTAACAGGGTCCCATGACATGACCCTACATGCTGGTTGTTGAGCACCCCCCCCCCCCCCCCTCCCCCTCCCTATGGATGACAATGTCCCTGTGCATGCTTTCATTTATGTTCCAATGGTTAAAATGCTACAGGGGAACCCATAAGATTAGCAATTCTAATCTATCAATAATTCTTTCAGGCTAAAAGTTCCCCATGACATGACACTATGTGTTGATTGTTGCGCCATCCACCAAGAGGACAACATTGTCCCTATGTGTGCATCACCATGTTTCAATGGTTAAAATGCTACAGGGGTGCCCACTACAACAAGCAATAATAATCTATCTGTAATTCACTCCCCACACACTCAATCTCTTCACACAAAGGACAACGCCATCCAGTAAAAATCACAGCAATTTGAACTTGAACTGAAGTTCACATGACCACAGCGGACGACCGCCAGAGACTGCACTCGTCATACAATCATGCCATTATCTTTGATTAGGCGTTATTTAAATGTCAAGCGTGCAAGGTGATGACTTTCGTCAGGGGGGATCCGGAAATGGCATAATGTTGCACAATGCTTGGGGCTTGTAATTGCATTACTGTTGTAGCAAGGTTTTTGATTGTGTAGATGTGTGGGGGTGAGTATGTCAGAGAGACAGTGATATGTAAGGTTCATTTGCTAATATTGAGCTGTGATGTTAAGGCACACTACTCAGTCATTGGGGGGGGGGGGCGGGGGGGGGGGGGGGAGAGAAGAGAGAGGGGGGAATAAAATCCCAGGAATTTTTAATGTTTTCATATGTAGTTACTCAGGCTTTGGCTAAAAGGTTCAGTTAACTAATCATATGATTGGGTTCAGTCCACCAATCAGAGCACAGCTCAATCCACCAATCAGGGGGTAGCAGTGACCCAGCAGACCATGTAAGCTACCTCATGCTTCTCCTTCCTTACTTTAAGCCAATCAGAGCATAGCTCAATCCACCAATCAGGGGGTAGCAGTGATTCAGCAGACCATATAAGCTAGCTCATGCTTCTCCTTCCTTACTTTAAGCCAATCAGAGCACAGCTCAATCCACCAATCAGGGGGTAGCAGTGACTCAGCAGACCATATAAGCTAGCTCATGCTTCTCCTTCCTTACTTTAAGCCAATCAGAAAAGCAGGAAAAAAGGACTTGTCGGCGACAGGATTCGAACCCGAGTCCTCCAGAATGGAATACACTGTCATAGTCCACTCGGCCAGGGGTAGCACGCCCATTATTCACACATCAGTTTCAGCGCGTGTGCGTGTCTCATTTTTCTCGAAACAACACATACACATGTATTGACCTATAACCAATGTTTATTACCAAGTAGGTGAAACTGAATGTCAAAATTGGTTGAACTTTTCTGAACCACCCTGTTTAACGCTTTCCATGCGGCAGGCAGCTGCAGACGACATTCCAAAATTTCACAAAATGTTTGAAAAATGTCAAAATTATTTAATTTCATTACCATATTTAGAATCACCATGAGAAATGCATTGAAATAAGTACAAACATACCTAGTGTTTGGTCAGTAATCTTTGAGATAGACTTTGAAAATTATGAAAGGTTTCTGAAAAATATGTTTTGTGTATGGTAAAAATAATAGCCGTGTGGAAAGCGTTAACTACTCAGAGATTATCTCATTGGTCGGTCGGTGGCCGAACCCTTGTCTTTTGAGCCATAATTGGCAACACGCCTTCTCAATATACTTGTATACTTTCTCATTGCCTGATGGCTTTCTACCACTTAATTCGACACACCATTTTCGGCCGAGTGAAAAAAAGATGGTTTGTTTGCCAACGGAATGAGTGAGTTTGCATGAAAAATAGCTAATAAAAGGCCAAACAAATGGGCTAGAAATAAACGACAGTGCAAACATTTGGAAAACAAAATATCCCATGGCAGCCCCTGAATGTTGGCAGGTAGGCAAAATGTCACTCCCCCTATTTATTCTGGGCTATGAGGTTGCATTGTAGAGTCCTCAAAATAAGTAACTTACCATGTAATGAATACGCTGTTAACACTTGCATCATGCGGCTGCAGACAACATTCCAAAATTTCACAAAATGTTTAAAAATGTCAAAATTATTGAAATTCATTACCATATTTGGAATCACTATGAGAAATGCAGTGAAGTAAGTACAAACATGCCTGGTATTGGTTCAGTAATCCTTGAGATAGACCTTGAAAGTTGGGAAAGCTAATAGCCGCGTGGAAAGTGTTAACCCCAAAACTACATACAAATATTGAATTACAAATTTGTAGGGACATTTCTTCTCTTTAATTAAAGATATTACTCATGAAGATTCACTGCTATGTGTCCAAAACCAAAACAAAGTTTGTTTTTCATTTTAGCATTTGATTCTTCTACACACACAGCCTCGGTGTAGCAACATAATTGTTATGAGCGTAGTTATTACCTGGTAAGATACTTTTCTTGAGGACTGTAGATATGTTCTGTAACAAAGTTGTGTAAAATATATGAAATTAATTTGTAAAAACTTAACAAAAATGGCAATTCCAAAAGCTATCTATGCAGCAGGAAGCTAAACTAATCATCTTTTTTTCTTGGACTTTCTTATTCATCAATTCCTGTCACTTTCAATCCAACAACATTCTATCTAAGCATGATGTGCAGTTTTATTGTCCGGTGTAATTGACATTAAGAATGGGCAGAGTTGAGATGATTTGCAAACTATCATCAAACCTAAAAGCTAATGATCTGATTAAAGGCCCATTTGAGGATATTTTTGTTTTTTTTCTTGAATAAATTTCAAAACCATAGAATATTTTAAGAGAAATCCATCTCAAGGAGACCAAATCTAGACAACAACCATTAATAAAGCATTATGGATTTGTGGGTAAGAAGAATACAGGGTGATCTATAGGGATGATTCATAAGAAAATTCAGGATTTGTTCATCTAAAAGTCAAGGAAATGCTCCAACTATTCAAAATTGATTATACAAATAGACTAGATGAAATGTGTCCTGTGCTATCATATTTCATCTATGTACACATGGTAAAGAGTGTGTCAAAATAGTGTCCCATGAGTTAGAAAATCACTTAAAACTACATTCCATGTAATTTGTTTCGAAAAAATAGACCGTTGGTAATTCCTATTATTCTAAATACACTTTATTCCATGGAATTTCACCACCTTACTATTGAGATATGATTTACAAAAGAATGGTTCAAAGTGATTAAAAAAAAAACTTGGCAAATGATAATTTCTGCATATAAAAAAGGCAACATCAGCCGATATTTTATATTACAATCAAAAATACTTCACTGATCAGGACCTATTTCATAAAACTTGTTGGATTTAAGAAGAGTTAAGAAGATTCTTATATTCTATTTCATAAAACAAAAGAATGGCCTTCTTAAGTTCCTTCTTAACTTAAGTAGAGGTCAGAGGCTATCTTAACTTTACTACAGAATTCTTCTTAAGTTCTAAGGTAATATTTGTCTCATCCTAAGAAGAGTTTTTATTCTCAACTTAAAAGTTCTAATAGGAACCCTTCTTACAAACTTTTGTTTGTTTGTAAGGAGAGAGCTATGACCATACTCTTTTAATGTAAACATTTATTTTGTTTTCAATTGCGATACTAATAATTTGACCATCATTCTTACAAAACTTCTTACAAACTTACAAACTTAAGTTTAACTTAACGCTTTCCACGCGGCTATTAGTTTTACCATACTCAAAACAAATTTTTCAGAAACCTTTCATAATTTTCAAAGTCTATCTCAAAGATTACTGACCAAACACTAGGCATGTTTGTACTTATATCAATGCATTTCTCATGTTGATTCCAAATATGGTAATGAAATACAGTAATTTTGACATTTTTGAAACATTTTGTAAAATTGTGTAATGTCGTCTGCAGCTGCCTGCCGCGTGAAAATTGTTAAGTTGACCTTTATGAAATATGGCCCATAATATTTGTCTCATCCTAAGAAGAGTTTTTATTCTCAACTTAAAAGTTCTAATAGGAACCCTTCTTACAAACTTTTGTTTGTTTGTAAGGAGAGAGCTATGACCATACTCTTTTAATGTAAACATTTATTTTGTTTTCAATTGCGATACTAATAATTTGACCATCATTCTTACAAAACTTCTTACAAACTTACAAACTTAAGTTTAACTTAACGCTTTCCACGCGGCTATTAGTTTTACCATACTCAAAACAAATTTTTCAGAAACCTTTCATAATTTTCAAAGTCTATCTCAAAGATTACTGACCAAACACTAGGCATGTTTGTACTTATATCAATGCATTTCTCATGTTGATTCCAAATATGGTAATGAAATACAGTAATTTTGACATTTTTGAAACATTTTGTGAAATTGTGTAATGTCGTCTGCAGCTGCCTGCCGCGTGAAAATTGTTAAGTTGACCTTTATGAAATATGGCCCATGACACAAAATACTGTAAAAGTGGAAATGTTCACGCTACACATAATTTCATGCGTTTTATGCTCAAATCAGCTACTGCGAAAATAATAACACACAATTCATTTCTTTTGCGTATAGGTCTATTGATGAAGATACAAATCACTTATTTACAAAAACGCAAAACAGATAGAAAGTTCCCACTTTTACAGAAGTAACAAGGAATCAGGAAAAGGTTATTTTATAAACTAATAAAAGATGCTCCAAGTATCAAATACATCCGTTTGCAACAAATCTCCCATCTTTAAAGTTTTCCCGGGTTTGTTGTTCACACCAATGGTCACAATCAGCAGGTGACAGTATAGCTCCCCAAATTCATTGTGGCCATCACATTTAAAGGCATAGGTCCACTTTGACTAGTTCACCCTGGGTGAACTAGCTTACACCTGTTCATTTGATGACGGGTGAAATAGAGTTAAGATGGAGAAATCTCAACTTTGAGATATTCCCAAAGGATCTTGCCGGTAAGAGTGGACCTAACGGTTTAAGTAATTTCCTAACGTCACGTTTAATAAAGATGGCACAAAGGTTGACATCTTTGCCAACTCCGGACGGGTATCGTTCAATTTGACTGGACAGCCATTATCGGCCGTTTCCTGTCTATTCAACTCTCTTTCTTTCTCTCTTTCTCTTACATGTTGATAACATGCAAACAGGAAACAACATGGCAGGCTGTCACAAATATGGCAGGCAGGCCAGTAAATAACATGTTTCATTCTGAGCCCATCACATTGGTTTAACATCGTAATTTTGCTGACAAATACATATGCAACTTGTTGCGATGTACACGATGATGAGTAAGTACGTTGTAAACCACTAACCTACCCCTAATTTGACGGGAAATATTTCATGAATGACATCAGGCTAATGCGCTTGTCATTTGCTGTCCCCGCTCCTGGGGACCCTGGCCTTGCGGAGGAAATAGCCGGGACTTTAGCGGGGGAATACTCAAAATGGATGCCCCGGTACCCGGGACAATAGCCGGGGTTTTAGCGGGGATGTACAATTAGGCAGCCCAGCCCCCCGGGCTGTCGTACCGAGATGTACCCGGGACTGTTACCCAATGCTGTATTAGCCCGGGCTGTGACATTTTGCCCGGCTGTCAGGGGCCGGGACTGTACCCGGGGTTGTACCAGGGATGTTCGGATATTTAGTGCCCCGTACCCCCGGGACAATACCTGGAGATAGCGGGGGATATACCTTTTCGGCAAAGTAATTTCCCCCGCTAAGTCCCCGCAAGGCCAGGGTCCCCGGGAGCGGGGACAGCAAATGACAAGCGCATAAGTACTTTTGTTTGAGCTTGGGTATATATCATAACAAACCCTAATTAGATAAGAAAAAACCCTGGAAAAAGTCCTTGTAACGCGTTACACGTTTTGGACAAATTTTCCCCTGATCCTTAATAGTAGATGGGCCCTGCCCAAATATCATGTTGTTTGATTGCCCAGAAAAGGGGTGGAGGTCAAACCACAATGATAATATAGATAACAAGGTCTTCTGAAAAACTGGGTGGACAAGTGTTTTTAGTGTCAAAAGGATGAGAAGACTTGGAATGGATCTGTTGAATTTTGTGGAAGTCGGCAAGAGGATCACTAGTGACAGTGTGTTGTTTCTGGAAGGAAATCACCGAGACGTTATGTGAGCGATATGTGGTGAAGTTTATGGAGGAAAAAAAATTAAAAGAAAAAATATCATAATTTTTAATTTAATTTAAATTCCAATGTTTATTAATTACGAGAAAAACGTAATTTATGACAGATTCAAAAATGCAACAAAATAACTTGGATTTCCCGGGGCGTCAGGATAATTATTAATAATAATAGTCAATCGTTCTGTAAAAATGAATCACGAACATCACAACACAACAGCCGAATCAAAAAAAGAAAATCGTGATAAAATAACATTAAATAAAGTGCTCAATCGTACCCCAAAAAAAAGTCTCGTTAATAAAACAAACTATTGCTGTTGTAATTAATTAATATAATCATAGATCTCAAGGATCTATGATATAATGGAACATCAAAAAGTACCAATGTATTATACAAAAACAAAAGTGGCTCCACGCGGATTTGACCCGGGGTTCTCCGCGTGGCAGGTAGCGATATCAACCACTACACTACTCATTCTCGTTACTTTCAATGGAGTTACAATGAATATATATACATCATTCAGACTCTCACTCAATAAACTAAATCGAAAATTGTACATTTATTTTTTATTATTTAAAGCTACATTGTCAATTAGAACACCATTTTATTTACGGTAATAGACACATTTAATATAATATAAAATAAAAATATTAATTTCGCACTGAATAACTGAATTTTGAGGTATTTTCGGTTTTATTACGACCACTCTCACTCAATAAACTAAATCGAAAATGTTACATTTATTTTTTATTATTTAAAGCTATAAAGCTACATTGTCAATTAGAACACCATTTTATTTACGGTAATAGACACATTTAATATAATATAAAATAAAAATATTAATTTCGCACTGAATAACTGAATTTGGAGGTATTTTCGGTTTTATTACGACCCAACTGGTCTCTAAGGTGGCCAAGTTAACTTGTCCACCAAAAATATAAATTAATTTCTGTAACTTTTCACAAGCTAGATTTGTGCACATTATTTCATAATATTGAAAAAACTATTTCAATTTCACTAATATATTTTTTTAAAATTACCACTCATTTATTAAAATACTTATTCATAGCTGACCAATCAGAAAATTCGTAAATTTAATATAAACCCCAATATTCCATATTGACCAATCAGGAGCGCTCTAATAGCACTCCTTGAAAATCCAATATGGCAGATTTATCATCTTCAGATGAAATTATCAAGTGACAGAGATTTGGATCAGAAACATTATTATTATGTGCATTTCCCCACCAAAAAAACCAACTACAGTAAAATGCAACAATAAAATATGGTCTTGCTTCTTGGAATATGTGCTTCAATGGCATCAATTAGAAGGCGATCAGGCAGAAATCGCCAAAGAATTCGTCCGTGCACATCACATGCTGCCGAATTCGACAGTCAGTGGATCTAATTATGTGTGTAAGATTCCCATTCCAAGTGACGCTGGATTCCACCAATTGTGCTATTCGCGATTTACCGACAAACAACATGTTTCATGAGTAGAAAAACGTATGGCTAAGAACAGAGAAATGCTTGAAACTAGCTTCGCTAGTCCTACAGGTAGGTCTATTATAATTATTTTGTTGTTTACTTTTTTATTTTTGAAATAAGCTTTCTTCTCCTATTTCTAAATTATTTCTAAATAAGTCAAGACTAGTCATGCTAGTGTATAATAATACAGTTCTTTATTTCAATAATTGAAATCATAGATGAAAATATCTGACTTCCACTGCTGAAGGGGTTCATTTCATACTAACTTTTTTTAGAGTGATCTGTCGGAGCTAGTATCACTATCAGCTACGTCATGCCGGTGAAAACAATCAAATGCCGGTGTTCAAAGACAAAAACAACTTGTGCAGATCAATCAATTAAGGCAACCGCACATTGCGCCTACTGCGAATCAAGTGCGTAACGCTCAGCGTTGAATGCGTGTATGGAATGTTTTGCTTTTGAAAGACTGGTTGCCAAGCAAATTTGCTAAAAATAACTCAAAGTGCCCGTATGTCCGCGCCGTCCTATATTCAAAACAAACGATTGTCGATCAGAGAGCATCGTGATCCTAGCGCTCACGTTCATTCAAAGGTTTAACGCAGTCTGGGGATGCACTGCATTCCAAAAATAACAGGCGCGCAACGCTGTCGTGGTTACGCATATGGCGCACACCCAAGGGAATGATTTGAAGTGATCAACAATTATTTGTTTTGATTATAAAATAGTTAAGTGCAGTGAGCGTATTTTTTTTTACCACGCAGGTCAACCTATTTTGGCGTTTTGTTTCTCAATAGGTCTCCCAATTTTGTAATATCATCACATAATCTCAATCATGTAAAAAGCATTGTCATATTTTTGTTGTAGTCAGTATGAAATACTGGCAATGTCTTGCTAAATCAAAACAATAATTTTGTTGATCCGTGCGTTACAATTTGAGTACTCCAAAGGTTGAACACGGTCTTACGACGCACTGCATTCCATTAAAAACGACACTTTTAATTAAAACAAATAATTGTCGATCATGGCATCATGATCGGAGTGCTCGCGTTAATCGAAAGATTTAACGAGGTCTTGTGACCCACTTATTTCACAACACAAATACAAATATTTATATTCATGATAATTGTAAATAAAATCGAAAAAATACTATAGCGCTATGCATGTAGGTCTTGTGGTTGAAAATGGTATTATACATGAAAATACAGATTTACATGTAGGCCTAGGCCTTAAATTACAGGTTAACATTTGCCGATTCGATGATTTCAAATTCATATTAAATTAATTTCTTTCTTTGTCTATTTACAGCTTCAGCTGATAATGAAGAAGACAACATTGGCAAGCAGGACGGTCGAACAGTCAAGAAGAGGTGTGCTCTGCGGTCCAGTATGCAGTTGAAAGTGAAAACTAGATCAGAGCTAAATGATTTCTGTTGGCATTTTGCAGTTATTTTAAGGTATCCACACAATCTTTATGTTGGTCAAAAAGGCTTCCATATAAACCTATATAGTATATAGTGATGGTTGCTACTGACCATGAACCTTTGTTATGTTAATTTTAATATTGCATAACAAACCATACTGGAATTGTCAATTTTGTGTTTACAGATAACCCATAACTGATAAGAATTGATATTGCTAAAGGCAAAAACATTGTTACGGTTTCTGAATAACTTTCTTTTCCACTAGTACGTCAATGATACAAAGCCAATAGACTCAAATGTTAAACTCTAATCAAATTGTGTTTAAAAGGGCAGTTTTCATGTCAAATGCAAATTGCAGGCAACAGGAAATGACCAGTTGTGTTCTTGTATCGTCATTGACCAGTGTGTGCTCCATTAAATTTCATCCATTTTATCCTACACATAATCTGCATGAGAGCACGTGTGGTGCAGTGGATAGCATGCCGGTCTCACGATGCAAAGATTGTGAGTTCGAGCCCCGCTACAGCCAACTTGTTTGTATCCTTGGGCAAGGTACTTAGTCTCAATTGCTTCGTCGACCCAAGCGACATTGGGGAGCTGTTAGGGAATATTACAATCTAAGTGCTGATACTGTGTGCGCCGTCGGTAGCCTGGTAAATGAAGCGAAATGATTCTGACGATTTTCTAATGGCAGCAAAAAACAGTGGTTCAGAAGTCACGTATAAATGGTGGTCCCGTGCATCGGAAGAGCAATACCCGAGCACGTTAAAAGGTTACAGACTCTTTCGTAAAGAGTAGGGGATCATCCCGGTCTGTATCTGTTCACACATCTAACGGACCCCAATGGAAATAAGCTAATAAGCTTATTGGGTTATCCAGGGTCGTAGGACTCAAATTATATCAAATCAAATCAAATCAAATCTGTTTACAGGTTGAATACAAAGAGTTCATTCCATATCATCCTTTACTAATTATGGTTTACTTGTTTCAAATTTGCAGGTATATACAAGAGAAAAGCCTATTTACAACCAAGTCCAACTATATTCCTGAACCATCTCAACATGGCTGGAAAATGGAGAATGGAGATCTCATTATCAACTGGATGACCCTCCCACCAGCACCAGAAACAGTGATGGAGTTAGCACACTGCTCTGGGACGTGCAAGAAGGACAAATGCAGCAACAGTAATGTATTGTACTTGCCTGCAGAATAATCTGCCATGCACAGAACTCTGTAAATGTGCACGAGACAACTGTAAACATTTGACTGGACATGGTCATCTTGATGATGATGAGGAAGAGGAGGTGGAGGAGGAGATGTCTGATCCTGAAGATTAAGAGGGCAGTTACTGACACTTACGATGCTTAAATATTTTGAGGGCTGAGCGCAACACCGCCTCATCTGTATTTTGGGTTAAAGTGAGACTTGGATACTATTTTTTTAAGTTATAACAAAGCCTATTTCCATTTCCAACCTCAACAAAGCCACATACCAGTGAAAATATCTTTAATTGTCACTAAATTACATGACATTTTCTTATTATTACCAACATAGAGATGAGACAGTGTTGCGCACAGCTCTTGATTTGATGGGAAACTAAAGTAGCACTAGATTGCACAGAATGGATTTAGAATGCAGTCTTTAAAGGCCATGCTTCAATATGTATACATGTAGCTATTAAGCTATAGCTTATGGGTTTATCTTGAACACTATCATTTTATCTTGCAGTGTTTTAGTTGACCCTTGCTTTGATTCCTGCGTTTAAAATGTCGATAGTTTAATCAGTTCTAAATTGGTAAGAAATCTCCTGTTTTTATTTCTCTTTGAGCAAAAGTAATTCAAGCGTGTGCACGCTATTTTGGAACATGGATTCATCAAGCATACAATTCACAGCGTGCCATGTTGTGTTATGCGAGCTTTTTCCCTGCACATATGTTCTGTTCTGTACTTTATTTTTCATCTTTAATGATTTCTCTACTATCAGAGGTGTGCAACCTTCAGTCCACTAACCCTATTTCATGAAGTCCACATGTACAAAGCTACGCTTAATTCTTAGATAAATATGCCTTCTGTGAGCAGTTTTCAGATAAAAATGTGGCTGTAATTTAACTAAAGGTTGCACATGCCTGTTTATAGGTAATATCTATTTTAATGCCCATAACAGAATGAGCTTCAGTTCATCGCACAACTGTTCTATAATACTGGCGTTGTAGGTTTGGCGTTGCAGGTTGCAGAAGAGGATAATGCCATAAATATGTTGCAATTTTGGATACCAACACATTGCATCGAAAAATACCTCATAACAATATTGACTTTTTTTAGCCTCTGCTTTTATTTCATCATAATATTATAACATTTTGTATATATTTCACATAATCTATACATTTACATTATAATAAGTATGAAACAAATAATGGATGTTCTGGGCCCTATTGCATAAAAGATAAGATTAATATTAAGTGAACTTAAGAAGGGTTAAAAGCCTGGCTAAGAAGAGTATTTAAAAATGAGATGAATCTTAAGTTTAATGCAATAGGGCTCTGGAATTTCCCTAATGTGATTTATGGATTTTAATCCTACTACTTTCATCACTGAATCTCATTAATTGTGGCATGCATTGTCAAATGAAATATTTAATTTCTTTTCATTCAGGTCTTGTTGCTTCCCCTAATTATAATAGAGATAGTATTTGCACTATTTCTTCTGGGCTTTGGCCTCAGAAATTTAATTTTTTACATACATTTTAGGGAGATATTTCATGTTGTATTCCTGAAAAATATTCAATATAAGAATATGCATACTCAGTTAAAGAGACAACAGACCATTTCAATGGGAAGATACGGTAGATACCCACATGTTAAAGTGGTTTTTTGACATGCTGCATTAAAAATTAAAATTAAAAAGGAAATCAAAAATATATAATTTTTTTAATTGATGCCTTTTTGGAATAAGTATACTACATGTATATCAGATTTAATTTGATTATAACACTATAGTAATCATGCTATTTTAAGTACTAAATGCAAATATTCACATGTACCATCAAGAATTCCAAGGTTTAATTTAAAACAAAATCATGTCCACACATTTCATTTTCTGTAATTGTATATTTATTATTTATAATTTATCCCACCTGAAGTATGAACACAATGTCAAAGTTTATTCTACTGAGCGCAGCTTATCATTGCCTGTGTGATCAAAGACGAACACTGGTATTGACACACAATTGATGCATCTATCACAGGCATGCATGCCCACTGATATCACATTCATACTTCAGGTATGGGAAGGTAAAAACAATACATTTACCATTGCAGCAATGATAGGTGAAATTGTGGCATAATATTCACGATTAGTTAAGGCCTAAACACAGTGATCAAGCAAAATAGCATCAACAGCATGTTGTTTTAATTCAAATAGTGCACTAACTGCACTATATTTTATGTAAATAATATTTATGTTTTTAGAAAAAATGTTGTATTAATCATTTGTATACAGTTTTGATCAAGTAACATCCATTTTAGAGTACGAAACCAATTAAAAATGGATAAATGCATCAACAGCACGTTATTTTGTATTCTTCTTTATTTCTTTGTTTTTGTGGATTTTTTAAATCAAAATCAATAAACATTGTTATCAGTAGTAAGTTCCAACTGCATTTTTAAAGTTTCTGTTATTGATAACAGTCTCAAAGCAATTTCAAGTTTTAACGTGCACTTGATGTAAGCGGAAACTTCAGAGTCCTCGTTCACGCTAATGTGCAACATTTGCGACTGAAAAAAAATATGTTGTTTAGGAAGGTATTGGGCCCCATTTGATCAACTTTTCACTTCAACCCCAGATGGTGGTCATCAAACTCAAAAACTAGAGGGATATTTACCCTATGGCCCGCTGTCTATAAAGGGCATTGAGAGATACGTATGGGAGTGCGTCCTCAATTATCCTGGAAATCAGTTTTTCTTGCATCAAAGTAATACTTAGGCATATACTAACTGCCAAAATTTCTGGTCTTCACATTAACTGTGGTAAAAGTGATGCCATTTAAAAATACGCAAAAAAGATAGAAAGTTCCAACTTTTACAGAAATAAAAGGAATCAGGAAAAGGTTATTTTATAAACTAATAAAAGATGCTCCAAGTATCAAATACATCCGTTTGCAACAAATCTCCCATCTTTAAAGTTTTCCCGGGTTTGTTGTTCACACCAATGGTCACAATCAGCAGGTGACAGTATAGCTCCCCAAATTCATTGTGGCCATCACATTTAAAGGCATAGGTCCACTTTGACTAGTTCACCCTGGGTGAACTAGCTTACACCTGTTCATTTGATGACGGGTGAAATAGAGTTAAGATGGAGAAATCTCAACTTTGAGATATTCCCAAAGGATCTGGCCTGTTGGACGTAAGGGTTAAAGTAATTTCCTTACATCACATTTAATAAAGCCTGCACAAAGGTTGAAATCTTTGCCAACTCTGGACGAGTATAGTTCAATTTGACTGGACGGCCAATATCAGTCGTTTCCTGTCTATTCATCCCTCTTTCTTTCTCTCTTTCTCTTACATGTTGATAACATGCAAACAGGAAGCAACATGGCAGGCTGTCACAAATATGGCAGGCAGGCCAGTAAATAACATGTTTCATTCTGAGCCCATCACATTAGTTTTGTCACAGTTAATACCCAAGTTTTTAATTTGTAATTTTGTTGACAAATACATATGCAACTTTTTGAGATGTACACAGTGATGAGTAAGTACGTTGTATGTAAGCCATAGCCTACCCTAAGTTGATGAGTAAGTACGTTGTATGTAAGCCATAGCCTACCCTAAGTACGTTGTATGTAAGCCATAGCCTACCCTAAGTTGATGAGTAAGTACGTTGTATGTAAGCCATTAGCCTACCCTAAGTTGATGAGTAAGTACGTTGTATGTAAGCCATTAGCCTACCCTAAGTTGATGAGTAAGTACGTTGTATGTAAGCCATAGCCTACCCTAAGTTGATGAGTAAGTACGTTGTATGTAAGCCATAGCCTACCCTAAGTTGATGAGTAAGTACGTTGTATGTAAGCCATAGCCTACCCTAAGTTGACGGGTGATGAGTAAGTACGTTGTATGTAAGCCATTAGCCTACCCTAATTTGATGAGTAAGTACGTTGTATGTAAGCCATAGCCTACCCTAAGTTGACGGGAAATATTTCATGAATGACATCAGGCTAAGTATGAGTAAGTACGTTGTATGTAAGCCATATATAGCCTACCCTAGAGTTGACGGGAAATATTTCATGAATGACATCAGGCTAAGTATGAGTAAGTACGTTGTATGTAAGCCATAGCCTACCCTAAGTTGACGGGAAATATTTCATGAATGACATAAGGCTAAGTACTTTTGTTTGAGCTTGGGTAAGCCAAAAATGATCATAACAGATAATTAGATAAGGAAAACCTTGGAAAAAGTCCTTGTAACGTGTTACACGTTTTGGACATTATGCATAGAATTTTTTCCCTGATCTTTATATTATGATGTTTATGTTAAGAACTGAAGAGGACATCTTAAGATATAATTTTCCCTTCCCCATACCCCATCAATCAATGTTGGGACACCTTGAACAACTGCAGAAGACATCAACATTTCACAAAATTGCATGGGGGTGTGAGTGTTAGTTTTCTGTTGTTAACAAGCAAGCGTTCAAAGACTTTTTCCAGGATTGTAGAACTATGCTCAACACAAATTAATCATTAACTGACAAAAACCATTAATTGGTCTAATTTCATCCGGTTAAATTTATTTTTAGAGTCATTACACAAAATAGAAACATTCCTCCCTCCATGCTTTAAAGCTGAAAATGCAACACGTGGGTGAAGCATCCCATCAATCTAGAAAAACACTTTACTTTTTTGACACTATACAGGGTGGTTCAACAAAAAATTAACTCATTTCTGACAGCTATTTTCACCTATTTACTAATAAATTTGTATAAGGCGTTTTCATTCATACACACAGCTTTCCCCAGTAAATCTGGGGAAAGCTGTGATAGAGTATGGAAACGACCCCTGTATGTCTTTGCGTTTTATACATGTAATGGTTATTGAGCTTCACTGCGGCAAAATATCTAAGACATGCCTCATTTTATTTATGGAATATGGTAGTTTAACACTTTCCACGCGGCAGGTGTCTGCAGACGACATTCCAAAATTTCACAAAATGTTTCAAATATGTCAAAATTGTTGAATTTATTTACCATATTTGGAATCACCATGAGAAATTATTTGAAATAAGTACAAACAGTGGTGTAGCTAGGTTATTCATATTGGGGGTGGTTGGGGGGGGGGGGGGGGGGGGGGGGGGGCAAGAAATGAAAATGAACCGACAATACTTTTGTGAGTCAAGAAATGCGCGCATCTCAACCGACACGACGTCAATATTGGGGGGGGGGGCGATTGCCCCCTCGCCCCCCTCTGGCAACGCCACTGAGTACAAACATGCCTAGTATTGGTTCAGTAATCCATGAACAATCTGTTTTGTAGGGGAAACAACCCCTATATGTCTTTGAGTTTTATATCTTTAATGGTTATTGAGCTTCACTGAGCAAAATATCTAAGACCTGGCTGATTTTGTTTATGAAATATGGTATGTATGCAGGTGTCTGTGCAGACGAATTTTTCAACACAATTTCACAAAATGTTTCAAATACGTCAAAATTGTTGAGTTTCTTTACCATATCTGGAATCACCATGAGAAATTAATTGAAATAAGTACAAACATGCCTAGTATTGGTTCAGTAATCCATGAAAAATCTGTTTTGTATAAGGTAAAATCAATAGCCCGTGAAAAGTGTTAGAGATATCATGTGCAATATTGACCTTCCACAGATGGCTACAAAGTTCCTCCCAAAAGTGGTCATACTTGGTCAACATAATTGATTTGGGGGCTATTGCAAAACTATCTTCTATGAGTGCTATTTTTCATGTGGGTGAATCATGTTCAGAATCGTTTAGTCAAATGGACTAAGATGAGAAGGCTTCTGTGGACAAACAGTTTTTGCATATGTTAATATTTAAATTTGGTACTTCATAACAGAAGATATTTTACCCATTAATTAGTGTGGTTGCTCCAGAACTATGGAACACCATTCCTCTCGTGATAAGAAATGCCAAGTCTCTTGCAGAATTCAAATGCTTGTTAAAACATACATGTTTAAACATCCTACAGATTAGTGCAATATTAGTTTTTCATGTTCAGTTTCAGCTAGACACGTGCATATTGTTGACACCTCGCGATGTGATGACTTTTTAAATGTGATGACTTTTAAATATGATAAGATTAACATGCGCGATTACGTGTTATTCCAATACGAATTCAAAATATAGGTTTCGCATGGCCACCGTCGTCTGTGTAAATCTACCGCGAGAACAGCGCCACCATGGCTAGCTATGCTGACCAAAAATGACGTCAAACGCCGGTTACGGACGCATTCCACACATTCCGGAGGCAATTACCTTAATTTATGTAAATATGCAAAAGGACCGTTTTCGCTACGTACGTCAGTATAGGACTTTCCTATCCCCAAATTAATAGAGTCCCTGCTCAGGCTCCTTCATACTCCTGCTCCTCTTCGTGTTTCTGTCGATATTTTGCCGTTGACGCATCAGCATCGGCGCCCTCGTCCCCAGAGATTGAGTATCAAGCCATCCCATGCTTTGTGTAAATCAAGGCAAGTTTCACACAAGGAATGTTTGCAGTACTGGCGGTAGACGTTGGCTTTCTTTTCCACTGTGTTATGGGCCCCTCACATGTATCCGTGTGAGCTGGGCGGCCCCTAATTTTCTTATAGAAAAATAACAGAGTCCAACAAGGTGAACAATCACCAAAAAAATGACAACGGCCGCATTTTTTTTTGTAACCGTGTTCATATACCGTTCTATAACGGGTCCTCATCGGCCTGGAACCGGGCTCATATCACCTCCTCACCAGGTCCTTACTGGCCGGAACGCCTGGGTACCGGCCGAACCGCCTTGATAACGTTATCAAACGCCCTTTATAAGCAGAGCGCTCAAGCTCGCCGCTTCCGGGAATCTCTGTATTACTCACATGTATCCGTGTAACCTGGCCGAACCCTTACCGTGTGACAAATTGGTGCAGACGGCGGCACACGGTGAGGACACACGGTGGGCCGTTTCCCGTCCGTTGAACACATTGCCGGCCATCCGCGCCCGGCAGGAATTTTGAGAAAATTCCTGCCGGGTGAGTAAAAGCCGCGGCGAATGGTGAGAGCCCGGTTTGAGGATGGTATAAAGACGGCGCACCCGTTTAGCGCCCCGTTTGCAGGGCGGAGGTGGTAGGCGGGGCCACCTTACCGTCTAATAGAAAAACAACAGAGTCCAAACAATTAGTAAAAAAATGTCAACGGGCGCATTGATTTTTTGTTGTGGTCACCGGGTCCATACCGTTATATACTGGGTCCTCACCGGCCGGGTACCGGGCTCACCCTCCTCATACATTTGTAGCTTACCGTTCTCCCCGAGTGCATAACACCTCTTCACCGTGTCCTCGGTCGATACCATTCTACACCGAGTCTGTACCGGGATATCACCGGCCTGGTACCGGGCTCACCGGCCTCATACAGTTCTAGCTTACCGTTCTCACCGTGTCCTCACCGTGTGCATACCACCTCCATACCGGGTCCTCACCGGTAGGAACGCCTGGGTATCGGCCAAACCGCCTTGAAGGGCCTCCTCAGGCTTCCTTTTTTTTAAATAGTCCAGACCCTAAACATGTTTTTGTTTTTTTGTTGTTGTTGTTTTGCCTTATTTACTTTTTGTGAGAGTCCGTTCTGCGAACGATTAACCAGGCGGCATGCCCCGTTCGCAGCCCATCGCTGAGATGGTCTACGTCAACCACAGTCCATCACCGCCCTGCGAACGGGCGCCAAACGGATGCGAAACAAGCGCGTCGTCCTTACACCGTCCTCATACCGGGCTCTTATAGTTCGCCGCCGGTTTTACTGACCTGCCAGGAGTTTTGAACATGCTCCGGTGGCCGGCAAAGTCCCCTGAACGTGTTCAACGGACGGGAAACGGCCCACCGTGTGTGCCGCCGTCCGCACCCATTTTAACACGGTAAGGGCCGCCCAGCTCACACGGATACATGTGAGGGGCCCATTACACTTGGTGCAGAGTTTCCCAGAGTAATATTATATTGCCTGTAATAACAATATAACAAATCTTACATAAACATGATATAAAATGATATCAAACCGACTCTCTCTCCAGTTTCTTAACAAGGCATTTTGAATGACACTGATTTCCAACAAAAGTTCTGCACTCCTTAGTTTATTATACATTACTTGTCATAACTGTCCTTGAATTGTCAAGTATTATATGAGATTTAGTAGACAGTTTTTACCCAACTTAACGTAATATACGCCCTCGCCCGTTCCCGGCCGATCAATACAAGCTACATATGATGTATACTGTACATGGACATCACTGCATGAATACCACCTCAACCAAGCTGTTCGGGTTTGGGTACAGACAGAGAAGAGCCGACATGTAGAGTTGCTTCGAGCTGCGCAAAGAGTCGACATCGACTTCTAGCAGAGTGTTGGTACCAAGTTAGAATGGTGTTGTACTAACATCCTCTGGGCCCATAAAGGTGCTCAATCTGACAATTGCGCAAATAGCAATAAATAGCAACTTGACTGCTAATATGACTTTTATTGCTAATATGACATGCAAAAATGCGCAATTATCAAAATGTATCGTTTATATAGTTGCTATTATGATGCTAAATAGCGCGAATTTGAAAACATTTTGAAAATTGCAAAGAGGTGCTATTGTATAAGTTTTGAAATTAGCGAATATTAGCATCAAAGTAGCAAATCGTTTATATAGTTGCTATTATGATGCTAAATAGCGCGAATATGAAACATTTTGAAAATTGCAAAGAGGTGCTATTGTATAAGTTTTGAAATTAGTGCATATTAGCATCAAAGTAGCAAGTCGTTTATATAGTTGCTATTATGATGCTAAATAGCGCGAATATGAAACATTCTGAAAATTGCAAAGAGGTGCTATTGTATATGAGTTTTGAAATTAGTGCATAATAGAATCAAAATAGCAACATTTCTTTTTGTTGCAAATGACTTGCAAAACCGCGCATTTTTCAAAATTCCTCGTTAATATCAATGCTATTATAATGCTAAATAGCGCAAACTAGAAAACATTTTAAGAGGTGCTTTTGTATAAGTTGTGAAATTAGCGCATTTTAGCACCACAATAGCAACATCATACCTCTGGTTGCAAATTGCATGCAGCAGATGCTATTAGCGCAATTATGCGTTCATGAAAAAACAACATATCTACACGAATCTGACCATTACTAAAGATACATTTTTCTTTCAAATGGGCTTCTATAATGATATTCCTGAACAAATGCACGCGTAGCGCGAGAACATTTGCCATTTTTATACTAAATTGCCCATCATCAAACCGAGCAAAGTTGTCATTTAAATGGGAATTAAGTAAATCCCTTAGATTTTCTCTCTCCTTTTCCCTTTTATCTTCCTCTTCTCCCTTCCCCTTTCTTTTCCTTTCCCTTTTCCTTCTCTCTTTCCCTTCCTCTCTTTCCCTTTCCTTCCCCTTTTCCTTTCCTTTTCCCTTTTCTCTTCCTCTCTAGGGGGGGGGGGGGGGGGGGGGGGGGGGGGCACCCTGAACCCCCCGGGAGATACGCTACTGGCCGCAGATAATACGGCGGCGCCATCCTGGTTCCCAAAATTGTGTTCTTCGTTAGCACACCATGCTCGCTATCTATTAGCGCAATTATGCGTTTATCTAGAACTCTTTTTGGCAGTATTAAAGGTATATGACCCGATCACATTTTTCTCAAACATATGGAGATTTTCATATCATATGAAAGATCATATTTTTCTGATTAAGATAATGCATTTCAATGCCCAAAGATACCCAATGATGGGCCCTTCTTTAAAAGCGGTCCAAGGTGCAGAGGACCACCTTGTGCGTAACCGCCCAGAGCAGAGCATGTTTATATAGAGCCCCGCAGGGCTCCGGAAGACACACTAATCATACTAATACGTCTAATGATGGGTTGATCTGAGGTGATTAGTCCTGTTCCGGAAGACACACTAATCAAAATCATACCAATACGTCACATTTCAAAGGCAAGTATTAAATAGACTCTTTTTGGCCACTTTTGTATACTGCATTTCAATGTCCAAAGATGCCCAATGATGGGCCGTTCTTTAAAAGCGGTCCAAGGTGCAGAGGACCCCCTTGTGCGTAACCGCCCAGAGCGGAGCATGTTTATATAGAGCCCCGCAGGGCTCCGGAAGACATACTAATCATACTAATACGTTTCATGATGGGTCGTTTGGTCCGAGGTGATTAGTCCTGTTCCGCAAGACACATTAATCAAAATCATACCAATACGTCATATTTCAAAGGCAAGTACTAAATATACTCTTTTTGGCCACTTTTGTATAATGCATTTCAATGCCCAAATATGTATAATGATGGGCCGTTCTTTAAAAGCGGTCCAATAGACTTTTTTACCACTTTGGTATAATGCATTTCAATGCCCAGTGATGGGCCGTTCTTTAAAAGCGGTATTAAAAGACAAGCATTTATTATAACCGGCTTCTTTTTGTCGACTTTTAAATACCGTACTTTAGTCCAGTAATAAAAGATAATGCATTTCAATGCCCAAAGATACCCAATGATGCGGTCCAAGGTGCAGAGGACCCCCTTGTGCGTAACCGCCCAAAGCGGAGCATTTTTATATAGAGCCCCGCAGGACTCCGGAAGACACACTAATCATACTAAGTAATACGTTTCATGATGGGTCGTTTGATCCGAGGTGATTAGTCCTGTTGGGTGAGGAAAGTCTTATTCCCATGAAAATCATAAATATTGTTTATGAAAAAGCGATTTTACTCGAACTATGACGTAAAAGATCGAAGTCATACCTACACCAAATGTAGTGAACGTGAAATCATTTGATGCGGAAGAAAGAATTGTCAACTAAAAATGCAAACTTTGTTCAGCTAATTTTTTTCCCGTTCGCCATCTTCCATGCACTGTGTGCCGCGTGGCCTCCTCCTCATCAGGCAATGTTTTTATCTGAACGCTATACGCCCGACTACCCAACAATGGAACATATCTTTCACGGTGGCAGCAGCAACCGAATGGAATCGTCTCCCGAGTAAAGTTCGTCATGCCGAAACCGTTTCAGTCTTCAAATCACATCTTAAATGCACCTTTTTCGGACTTACTATACTTGTTAATCTGAAATATTCTTTATGCCTTGCGTTGTATAATTATTTTTATCGAAAACCCTGGTGGTTTTGTACATTTTTTAACTTTTTGAAACTTTTTAACTGTCTGATCAACATTTGTCGTATCTTTTTATAATATGTATTTCCTGGTTTTATGTGTGCTCATACTTGTTGATGTATAATGTATTTGGTCTTTAGGCTATGTAAAGCGCTTAGGGGCCATATCCAAACTCTCAGTGAATTTATAGCATTTTCTACCGATTTTACCCCGGTATTCCAACGGTATTTGTTTCTATTGTTAAAAGCATCGGAAAAAGATCGGTGATTAACTAGAGCCTCTCTACTTATCTGGCGTTAACAATAGAACTGTTGTAGTACTCTCGATGGCTCAATTAGTGAAGCAGACAGATGAAAGCGCGAGGATTAAATCCGATCGTAAAATGTTTACGTTCACCGCCGAACAATGTATCTGGTCGTCTAGAGACATATTCATCTATTGTTCGGCGCAGTATTGCCATGATATTGTGAAAGTAGCCCATTTCCCCCTTCATTCCATTGAAATCAATGCTGAAAACATTTTGGCGATAGGTCACGTAACATATTTGTATAATGGATGAGTGATGACGGAGGAGCGTAATATATTAACCATCGTGTTTGGAAGTATTATACAATATAATACTTATGTATTATACAATATACAATCCAAGTCATTAGTTTAGAGAGGATATTGTTTCCGACTTTTGTCCTTTCTTCAATTTTCGATACAATGTTCCCTATCAATAGAATATAATGGTCTTTGCTGGTTGTCAACTGTCACATCGCATTGCATTTGGCCTGTTACCCGTTGGAACATGAAACCACCATACAATATGAGAAGCGAAAGGTGTTGCCAGTCACATATTGCAACATGTATGTTAATGTTGTTCCGATATCTGGCCCGGTTTTCAATTTGATGTTTTCTATAATACATGACTAGTTTAGTTTAGTTTTATTTCCAAATACATGAGGCCATCGGCCCAAATACACAAAATATTGCCACAATTGGCATGATTTACTAAGATTTACTATTAACATATTTGTAATTCACAGTTTGAGTTGGATAACTCCAATAGTTCTTATCATAGAAGCATCAGGTGACATGAAATATTGTCCATTGAGTACACAAGTACAAACTGACCGTTACCATGATGGTTTTGGTTTCTCACTGAATCGGGCCTCTGTTTTTTGGTGTATCCTTGACCTTTCATGTAAAATAGAAAACATCAAGTTGAAAATCGGGCAAGCAATCAGAACGTCTATCTTTAACCACCTTTATCAATAACTCACTGCATTTTGGGCTATAACGCATAAATGGAACATATCAAACATTTCACATTTTCAGAGAAATGAGAAAAATATGGAGTTTCTTCTGATATCAAAATATGTTGATGTGTAAAACAGGGTGAGCCGAACATCCACCTTTAAGAACAGACCTATCACATCCAAGTCATGTAACGTTTTTCACTGAACTGCTTCATTTGTTTTGCCATCCTGCTGAGATGCCCGGGTGACCAAATTAGAGGTCCACGAATCTTCTTCAACATGTTCAACATTTTCATGCTATTGTAGTTGTTGATTTTTATTGTTATTATTATTAATTATTATTTTTATGTTTGTTGATGAGTTTAATGAAATTGCTTATAAATATTGCTGAAGTTGATTGAAATAATTCAAATTAATTAATGTATGTATTAATGTATTAAAATTAAATGAATTGTTAAATTAATTTATAATGAATTTATAAATTTATAAATTAATATTAAGTAATTTCATTAAACAAATGTACTTATTTATTACTCAATTGTATTTATCAATAAACGTATTGATTAATTAATGCTTATTATTCAATGTATTACGCTAACTTATAACATGATTATGAATAAATACATACATACATTTTATGAATTTATGAACATATTAATTTATGAATTTATCTGGAAAACCAGCTGCACTGATAAATGTGATACAAATGTATATTGCATTTCGTATACACCCATATTTCAGCAGGCTATTGGCTATTGGTGTGACAAAGCCAGGATCAAGTATAATAAAAGTGTCACCACGATACAATTAGAAACCCAAAGTTCACATTATGACCTGTTGATTCTGACTGGTAGTCTCGGTGTAGTAGACTTCTTTGAACAGGATCTTTGTTCCTGGATACTATTATTAGTTCATAGCGAAAGCAAACAATATTCAGTAATTTAAAATCAAAAATGTTTTATTTCAATTCCATCAACCTTAATAAATAACACCCTTTAAAATAAACTCCCAATATCTGTAACAATCACTCTTCTATGCCTACCACTTTTCAATGTTTAGGATAAACTTGTATCATCATTGGTGTACTCTCATTTCCTCAGACCAATTTTCGTCTCTAGGGTCAATTGTGCTACTAATTTGATATGACCTACATTCCAGGCATGTATCAATTTACAATGGGAGAACTATTTGAGCAAAGAGGTATTGATATATACAAGTTAGCAGGCCAAAGCCATATGTCTACATGTAATGCACATCTGCATTATATGTCATAGCAGTGCAGGGAAAATTAGCATAACCAGTAAGTATCCTGAGATGTGATTGGGTGTCAGCGTTGGGTGCCAGCGGTGTACACGTTAAGGCTGAACCAACACAATCCAAGTTTACTTGACGTTTCGGTTGACATTTTTTCACACTATGCTTAGAGTGCCAAATGCAATATATCCATGATGTGACCTTGCTAGCAATTAAGTTGAGCACAATGATCATGTATCAGTACAGGTATGGTAAAGTGGTATCATACAGACGCGCTAAAGCGCGCTGAAAAAATATTGTACGCTCAAGGTTATGATTTCAGCTCTAGAGACACTTAGTTTACAGTGGAAATATTGGCCATATTCGGCTTGTACACGATTCATGTACCTGTGTTGATGTCAAACAGGAACTTCGTTAAATACCCTACCCAAAAATGAACAATCCACATACAATTTATACCAGGTGAATTCAATGGGAGGGCAATTCTAATCATAGCCAGATAAACCACAGAGAAGTGATGATAGATATGTCTAGCCAACCACAGGAGCCAACTCTCCTGAAGATATACAAACTTAAAAAATAAGTAGTTAAAAAGACTCCTTGTCAAGGTTCAACTATGCACCAACTGAAAAAGGGTTAAATAATATGACACTTTTCCAGTCATTTTAAAATGTTCCATTCGTGCCCTCACGGGCACTCATGGGTTATTTAGAACAGGAGATATGCTTCAGCAAACATGAGGAAGCAAAATCGGCTTGGTCCGATCCTCTCAGTATGAAAGTTAAGCTTTTAAAATGCACGAATCAAGAAGCAACATGATTAAGTCACACACACACATCAGTTAATCTCTTCTTTGTTCTTTTCAATGCATTCTGTCGATTCTTTTCAAGCTTAAAAGACATAAATAAATATATTCCACATAAATTATATAGGTATTTTGTCATGAGTTCATATACTCTTTTTTCATGTGCAATGGGTAGCTGTCAGTAAAGCAGTCTTTAAAATGAAACATTTCATGTTCTTTGTTGAAATGGTCCATCCAATTAAATAAATTAACTAATATTGCACTGAAATAAAACTAGTATTGCACTGAAATTAACCATAAATCAATTGCACGCAATGAATCCTTCAGGTAAAACAAGAGCTTTCAATATTTATTTATGTCTTTTAAGCTTGAAAAGAATCGAAAGTATGTGTGAAAATATGTGTAAACATTTGAAAAAGATCACATAATATTGCTTTCACTGTAATTAACCAGCCTTTTTTGCCTAGTAAAAAAAAGCAGGTTTGGTAACGGTAATTACCGCTACTTTGCCCTGTGGCCCACTGGTAAGTCGTTTGCCTCTAAACCCTGAGGTCCGGAGTTCGAGCCCCAGGGGCATAGGCGCCCTTTTCAGCTTTTATCTTTAGAAAGATGTATTTGATCATATTGGTTACTCTAGCGCAATATTTAAGAAGATTCACTGGGTACAGCTCCATCAAGTCAACCTTGCGCCAATAATGCAAGAGGTGGCAAATTTGCTGAAACCGATTATGGTACCCTGTTGAATACCGGGCTTTTCAAACATGTGAGTCATACAGATGCGAGCAAGACAGACATAGCACACGTTTTCTACCAATTTCAATTTCCTTCCTTTTTTTGACAGAGTTGTTCTTTTAAGCACAAAATAGTGGTGAATTTGGCATAATATTTGAAAACTTGGCAATTGAAAACAATTTTTGAAATTATTTTTTGAGCAGTTTATATGCAGTTTACAAAAGGGGTTTAATCTTTATGTATTTGGCAATTAAAAATACCTCTGAAACAATATTCATGAATAAGTTTATGTCAAAACACTCAGGGGGTTAATGGTCGAGGAGGTAAAAATAAATATAGATACAAATGTATTGCATTTAAAAAGTGCCATTGCGCTTTATCACTTAAACAATACATACAGATATCTTACAGTTGTTAAAAACAGTAAATATATTCTTAATCTAGTTTGTCAGTGTTATTGCGCTTTATTTTGTTGAGGGCGCTATAACGGAGTAAAGCTTATCTATAATGGTACAGCCGAATAGATCTATAGAGGGCAGTCTCATAACGCCTTAAGCTGCCAAACACATACATCGTACATATTAAACCCATTTTGTAAACATATATAATATATAGCAGTTTAGTGAGGTTTGGCATGACAAATGACACATTGTGGAATACGAGATTAAAAAGTCTAAATACGGGCTGTGAGTGGGGTTATCAGATTGTTTTTTTCGCAACGGACCTGTAAACAGCGCCCTCACTTTTCTCGCTTATCTGGCCGCATGTGCCTGAACTGCTCACCATTTAGACAGGGTTTTCTTCAAGGTCGATAAATCATATTTTATCATTGTAGGTTCAATGTTTAGGTACTATTCCTACATTGTAATACAAAAATTCCATCTCCCTGAGAATAGAATTGCCCTGAAACATAACATGTCAAGGCTATTCTGCTGGTTCAGAACTAATCACAGGTTTACGCAAATTGCGCATTGATTTGGAAGAGTACTACCACAAAGTCGCAAACCATACTCACCCAACGCCACATCACTCCACGCTTGGTAGTCCCAAACAAGGACGCTCTAATTATAATTATATCCTTGGTCCCCAAATCAACACCACACGCGCTTCAGCCGTGTCACGCAGTCTAATCTCATTTAGCATCACCTACAGCCATTTCATCTTTATGCGATTCGCATTACCTAAACTCGCATTGCGAATCCCAAACTTAACCCGCGGCACACATCCTATACTATAGTGGCACACCATACATACAACCAAACGGCGTATCCTTAAGCCTGTGGCGCACACCTTAAAGGAAAGCGGTCATGGTGAGGAAAAGAACCGCTGACGGCAATTGTTGGTCCAGCTAAACCTTAGCTAATAACTAATACATCACTTATATCACACGATAGAAAATGCGTTCAATCAAATGAAGGATGGTTGATTGAGTGCGCCGTTCACATTGGGTTAAGAGATTGTTGTAGAGTCGCACACAATACCGCTTGCATGTAAACATACGTAGAACAATTACAGACTGCGCTAATGTCCAACTTGTTTAGATTCAAATAGTCTTCGCGCGCTGTTCAATTTTCGTTAGAATCCTCACCATGACCGCTTCCCTTTAAGCTTAAGCGCACATTTTGAACATATGGCTAACATCCTAAACCGATCAAAACCCGCGGCGCACACCCTGAAGTCGCTGTACTCACCCTAAACACACAGTGCGCACACACCCCATCTAGATGCGAATGGTAACATTTTTAGCGTATTGCATTCGTATATTAGACTGTTTGAGGTCCTTTTTGATACCTTTTCCTGTATTTAATTCTTTTGTGTTATGTTCTATCATCCTTCCCTTGGCCATTCCGATTCTAGCTCTTATATATCAGCTGTGCAACTGGCAGATGTGGTTTTCACAGAGCCTAGGTATTTGAAGCGACTGACTTGTTCAACATCCTCACTATCGATTGAGATATTATGCACAGGCTGTTCTTCTCCAGTTGTTAGAAGTTTTGTCTTTTTGACATTAAGCTTGAGATTTAGCTTCCTGCCTGCATCATTTACGGCTGATGATAGCCTCTCGATGTCTTCTTCAGAGGTTTCAAAAAGTGCAGTGTCATCGGCATATCTGAGATTTGAAATTGGTGTACCGCCTACTTTTATCCCATACTGGTTTACATCAGCGTCTCTCATGACTTTTTCTGTGTAGGAGACGAACATGTGGTGAAGCAATGCATCCCTGCCTCACACCTTTACCTAGGTTGAATTCATCTGTGTTTTCACCATTCCATCTGATCTTTGCCTTCTGATTCACATAGAGGGATTGAAGCAGTGCTACAAGATGTGCTGGAAATCCCATCTCTATCATTGCAGAGAAAAGCTTGATGTGGCTCACAGAGTCAAATGCTTTAGAATAATCTATGAACATGATGAAAGCTTTCTGACCTATTGCAATGATTTTCTCCATCAAGATCTGCAGACAAACCAGCATATCGACAGTACCCCTGCCTTTCCTGTAGGCGGCTTGCTCATATAGACCAGGCTATACCTAAGGTAGGTGCCACCTGGAGAGGTAGAAATTCCAAAATCAAATATAATACATATACGGCAGAGTGCACCAATGACGAGTAGCTGAAGAATAGCGCTACTTCGCTAGTAGCTGAGGCGTAATCCAAAATTTGCTTGGAGAGCACCAAATCGGTGTAAGCTACTAGGCTAGTAGCTGCGGGTAATTTACGCTAAATGTTATACCTGACCGGACCCAAGAGTAAGTTGGGGCATAACGTTTTATGCTACAAGTCAGTCGATTCTAGCAGTAGCGTAACTTTATTGTAAACATTGGAGAGGATGATTCGCTGATGCGGAAGGAGCAATTACGCTTACATGCACAGGGGTGTATATTTGAAGTGGAATGTGACCCCCTCATAAGCTTAAATATTTTATATTTTTGAAACTTCATTCATGCAAGTTCAATTGGTGACTACTTTTAGTCAAAATTTAGATCAACTCCTTTTGCCCATTCAAACACTAATCGCACCGACTTTGGGTCACATTTTGATTTAAAATAATGACTGAATAAATAAATAAATAAATAAATGTATTATTGTTTTTATTAATTAAAAACTGATAAAGCCAAAGTTTGAACATTATTGTGAGTGGGATAGAACCGGGATTCTGCGGTTCACAAGCGAAGGACAAGGTATCCACGCCACGGAAGTATTCGTGTTAAGAGATGTGTTATAATTGTACGAGGGTCATTCAATAAGTTCTACCTCCTATCTTATAACTTTATTATTATATGAACCAGTCGTATCAAATACCACACGATTGTAGCTTGGAACCTCAGCTACAAATTCAATGTAAATTGATCTGAGTAATGGTTGTACTTTACCGGAGATGGTAATATTCATTTGGCCTATTGTAAGAGGCAAAACATATACCTATCGGTCATTTATAACCGTTTTAAATGTCAGATATCTCTTTAACAGACTTTAAACAATAAAGTTGACTAATTGCTTTTGAAAAAAAGATGTCCTCTGATTAGCCAGAACCAGGACAGGACAACCAACCATTCAGCTTACCCCTCCCCTAGAGAACCCTGTAAAGGTCATACGATCTTCAATATACCGAACTAAATAGAGTGATTTAAAGTCTGTCAAAGCGATAATTTTCTATCATTGACTACCTGATTGACTATTCTGAAGGTTGCACATAACTCATATAGTGACTATTATGTTAAAGATTTAAGATTCGAGGCATCATTAACGAAAATTTGACTGACTAACAGTATTCCGGTATGCCAAAGGCATAGCAATACATTTGTGTTGATAGTACACTATTTGCAAGCCTACAAGAGTTAATATTGTTTACAATCTTATCTATACATGATAATACTGTAAAATATTCAGATATCATTCATTCAATTTCAGTTTCAGTATTCAAATCATGTTCTTATATCTAACCATACAATTCGAAAAAAACACCCGAAAAAACATGTGCATATTCTTAAGGTAATTTTCTGTGTCCGTTGTCCAAAATCTCTCTCTGGCTTTGACCGCATCATAACAAAAGTAAAACAGATATAAATTATCATTTACTACAAACGTAGCTAAGATTCGGATCTATAATCATGACAAATGTCATGAGGTTGACATTAATATTAGCCATGTTATGGGGGAGGTGGTAGAACTTATTGAATGACCCTCGTATATACCATTAAACTACTTGTTTTCATCGGGTGCTGCAGCTGCTTGTGTTTGTCATTAACATTGTGTTTTTTGGTGCAATATTTGTAGGTGCCCATCGCCCAAAATATGTTTGTAATGTCATGATAGTCCGATTCTTTTTGAAAAAGCGATAAACAACTTCCAAATTGTTGGCCAAAAAATGGCGTCATTTTTTGTCTGGAACGCAGGCCGACTCCGCGTGATGCTTTATGTACACTCATCTATAACCGAGTGACGACACAGTTGAAATATTACGGGGGACCATTCACGTCAGAATTTTACAGTAAACTATAGGTTAATACTTGGCATATGCGCCAATTGATTTTGTAAGGGGACGATGCCGATTCATGTTGATATTTACCTCGCTAGTTACTATTCTGGTTTTACTCACAAGTTATGCTCTAAGAATTACATCGTTAGTAAGTTACGCTACAGTTAGAGCATAACTACTAGGGAGGTAGCTAAACTCCCTATTAAGTTACGCTAGTTTGGTGCACTCGGCCGATAGTCGGTTAAATAATAATTATGATAAAGCATAAATAAAATGACTAGATAAATGTTTTCAACCATTGCAAATTCATTTCCACCATTAAATAGTTTACATCAAATTCAAGATGGTAGACAAAATGGTGGCCCAAAAGTGGTCAAACTGAGAAAATTCATATATACAGGCTGTCCCAAAATGATTAGTACCCATCGATGCCCAAAGTTCAATCAACTTATTCATCATCAAAATCAATGAGATTAGATCCGTTGTTTTTCTATCATATTTGCTATACTCTACCCTTTTATTAGGTCGTCCGTAGGAAGAGACCTTATGGCTGCATCCTTCGTCAGTCTGTGTCTGTGTCTGTCTGTCTGTCAACAATTTGGTATACACTTTTGGTATCACTTTTGGTATACACTTTTGGTATACACTTTTGGTATACACTTTTTGTTTTGTCCATTTCTTTTCCATACAATGACCAATTGTAACCAAACTTCGGTCATAGATGCAACATGGAAACCTTCATATGTTAATGAGGTCAAAGGTCACATACCAAGATCAAAGGTCATCTGAGGTCAAGATGTAAATGTAAAAGTAGCTGCATTGGTATACACTTTTGGTATACACTTTTTGTTTAGTCCATTTCTTTTCCATACATTCCATACAATGACCAATTGTAACCAAACTTCGGTCATAGATGCAACATGGAAACCTTCATATGTTAATGAGGTCAAATGTCACATACCAAGGTCAAAGGTCATCTGAGGTCAAGATGTAAATGTAAAAGTAGTTGCATATGTAAAATTGATTACATTTGTCCATTTCTTTTTCATACAATGACCAATTGTAACCAAACTTTGGTCATATATGCAACATGGAAACCTTCATATGTTAATGAGGTCAAAGGTCACATACCCAGGTCAAAGGTCATCTGAGGTCAAGATGTAAATGTAAAAGTAGCTGCATTGGTATACACTTTTGGTATACACTTTTGGTATACACTTTTTGTTTAGTCCATTTCTTTTCCATACATTCCATACAATGACCAATTGTAACCAAACTTCGGTCATAGATGCAACATGGAAACCTTCATATGTTAATGAGGTCAAAGGGCACATACCAAGGTCAAAGGTCATCTGAGGTCAAGATGTAAATGTAAAAGTGGCTGCATATTGTGTAAAATTGATTACATTTGTCCATTTCTTTTCCATACAATGACCAATTGTAACCAAACTTCGGTCATATATGCAACATGGAAACCTTCATATGTTGATGAGGTCAAAGGTCACATACCAAGGTCATATGAGGTTAAGATGTAAAATTGGCTGCATATGAAAAATTAATTACATTTAAACAGGTGAAGTACAATTGCAACCAAACTCTAGGATGTTTATTTTATTTTTTATATCCTGGATCAGTGGTCTAACCTCTTTATTTCTAGTTGCCTGATGCCTGTGGTTTGAGTGCCACTTTGTTTTTAATCTACCCATATAAATGGACGACCTATTTTTAGAATTTTAGATCATGAATATCGGACTTATTTTATTGTAGTTACACTCCATTGTGTAAGACATGGTGATTTCACCTTTTTAGCAAAGTGCAAAAAAATGTGTTTTTAAACAGCTTGTTTGAAAGAAACTAATACATTCTCTCAATCGCTTGTCTGCTAATAGCTTTGGTTCCTTTCTATTTTAAACTGCTGTTGTATGATATTGTTGTTCAAACCATTAATACTTCTTTATTTTGATTCAATTTGAAGAGTAAAAATGGATCGTCACGCATGAGCGACCCCAAGCTTTGTTTCTATAAAGAGCTAGTTCTGAGGCTAAACTTGAGGGACATTTAAACAGGTAAAGACGTGGTCATGGGTAATTAGCAGTGACTTACATGACTTCTTTTTCATGGGGATGCAATTTCCTACAAACTTGCTAAACATGATATAGTCCCTTAGTGTTTAACCTCACGAAATCCATTATCCGACGTGAAATCTAAGCCACTGGTGATTCACCAAATACCACTTCATTTAGAAGTCGCTAAACAATGCACGGGGTCACTCAAGTGTGACAAACTTCTTTTACCCGTTAAATTGAATTAAGGAGAATAATTATTAATGATTTGAACACCCATAACTAATAACAGCTTCAATAGAAAGACACACAAGATTATATTGAGTAGACAAGAGATTATGAGAATACACAAGTTTCTTTCAAACAAGCTGTAATAGCACACACATTATTTTAGCACTTTGTCAAAAATGTAAAATCACCATGTTTTACATAATAGAGTGTATGTTGACTTTGATAAATCCGATATTCATGATCTAATATTCCCATCGATTTTGATGATGACAAAAATTATCGAATTTTGGGCATCGATGGGTACTAATCATTTTGGGACAGCCTGTATATGTCGGCTAAAATATAAGATAAAAGCACCTCAATTATAGCCTGGTCTATTACGTATTTTGACATCATTTGTCGTGTTTGATATTATCGCTGGTTGAGATCTGTATTGCTTTTTGACACGTTTGAGACCTTTCTTTCTGTATGAGACCTTTTCCTTTTTTTGAAATCTTTCTCTTTATTTGAGACATACTTGACCTAAATAGCCGCCCATATTGAAGTACATCCTATTTACTTTTGAAAAAAAATTGAGATTTTTACAATATCTGGCAGAATATTACACAACTTTTCAAAGTTACCTAGTTTTTGAAAATTAAAAGTTATATTTTTGAGAATATGAAGAAACTAAATTACATGTGTCTTTCTTAATGTTCTTATTTTGATCTGTATGTCAAAATCAACCTGGCCAACAATATATCAATACAAATGTTGCTATGCCTAAAAGGATATACGGAGAGAGGTTTACATAAGCATTTAAATGATAACTTTTGCGTCATCGTGATAGACTTAAGTAAATGTCCTTTTTTCCTTCTGGAGCTGCATTTACATTTCACCAATACCAACTGTTTGCTATTGCAATAACGATCTTGCGCCATTGGCAAACACTAAACAGTTCATTGGAATGCTTCCGTAGAACTCGCTTCCGCTAAGGATAAATTCGAAAAGTTATCACCACGTCCGTACAAACATAACAGAAAATAAATCAATTTTCAACCAGTAGCTTCTTAAAGACAACTTTACTCATACCATTAAAGAGGATGCTGCATTAGGACCAAAATGCATGTGTCGACACGGACCAATCGTATATACAAACAAACAAACAAACAAATGGTATCTTGAGACAAGCACAATCTACCCTATTATATTAATTACTCGAGACAGAAGCACATTCTACCTATTATACTTATTACTCGACACATAAGCACAATCTACCCTGATTTGATTTGATTTATTTCGGTATCTCCACATATAGATAACAATGACAATGATAAAAATATCATGAATCTTAAGCTACACTTACAATTACAAAACCACACAAAATTGGGGGAGATACAAGCAGGATAACCCTTTAAGCCCGCGGGCTTATTTCCGGAGGGGTCCAAAGTAAAACATAAATACTACAAATAACTTCAAAAGACACAACAAGTACATCGACAGACACTGTATACATATATAACATTGATACAAAATATTGAAATAATTTAAACTATTAACAGTTAATGCGTTTTTACAGATTTTCAGAAAAATTGCCTTAGAAGGAATAGATTTGATTGCACATGGTAAGCTAGAACAATCCTTAATGGCATTATAATATAAAAAAGCTAGAAATGATGGTGGTGGATATGGGAACTTGTAAATTTTGCACACAGTTTCTAGTACTGTGTTGATGCACACTTGAAATTCTTGTAAAATGAGACCTGAGATATTCTGGACCAACTTCATTAAAAGTATCAAAAACATGATTTAACCTGAGTTGTTTGGCTCTGTTGTGGGTATTCAGAGTCTTAATATCATTTACACTTGCATGGTACCTGGAATCTTCAATTGGTAGGAATCTTATAACAACTCTTATAAACAAGCTTTTACTCATCTGCTTTTGGATACCACCATACCGAGATGAAATTGAATAATCGAACATAATACGGTATGCAGCGTTCGAAATAGCGGCCATCCGGTCATCCGAAATGACCAATTCTACCGGCGGATGACCAGTTTTTCTTGGCCGATCATCCGGCGGATGACCAAAATGATGGGAGATGAAAGTGAAGAAGAGGATCACCAGGATGCATTGGAGGCTATAGACCTGACCATCCTATTGAGAGACGTACTGAAAGAACAAGTCATGGTCGCGAATGAACCAACCCTAGAAGCTGCAAATGAGGATGACACTGACACAGCTGACGACACCGACCCTGCAGCTGCAGTTGTGGTGCTTGAGGCTGAGACAGATGAGGATGACCTGGATACAGATCCAATGGAGTCGGGAGATAAGAGTGAAGAAGATGAGAAGAGGAGTCGGGAGATAAGAGTGAAGGATGCATTAGAAGTTGCAAATGAGGACTAAGACACTGACACAGCGGACGACACCGATCCTGCAGTTGTGGAACTTGAGGCTGAGTCGGATGAGGATGACCTGGATACAGATCCAATGAGTTGGGAGATGAGAATGAAGAAGAGGATCATCAGGATGCATGCATTAGATGCTGTAAATGAGGATGACACTGACACAGCGGACGACACCGACCCTGCAGTTGTGAAACTTGATGCTGATTCAGATGAGGATGACCTGGATACAGATCCAATGGAGTTGGGAGATGAGAATGAAGAAGAGGATCAGGATGCATTAGAAGCTGTAAATGAGGATGACACTGACACAGCGGACGACACCGACACTGCAGTTGAGAAACTTGATGCTGAGTCGGATGAGGATGACCTGGATACAGATCCAATGGAGTCGGGAGATACGAGTGAAGAAGAGGATCGTCAGGATGCATGTCAGGGCTTACAGCTGGTCGTCCTATTGAGAGACGTATTGAAAGAACGTGCTAGGACAAATAAGTGACTGAAGAAAAATAGTAGTTAAAAGAGAGGAGATTGTAAAATAAAGAGAAAGTTGTTTATGGAGCATAGAGGTTAATGTGGAGTTGTCGTCATTGTATGTGTATAATATATAAACTGCTCACAAAAAGTATCGAAACACTTAGAAATGATCCAATATATAACGGCTCGAAAGGGTATGCATTAATCGAAGCAAACATTTAAATTCAAACTGGGAACACTTTATAAATATTATACAAAATGTCAGTGTATGAACCTGATATAAACAAGAAGACTGTTTTTTGCGGTTACCGCGTATACGACGTAAGAAGCAAGTGTCAACAAATTAGAAGCCATACATTATTGTTAATGAACCTTTAGGTGATTTGGACGAAAACATTGTCTATGGTTTCTGAGGAATTAGTAACCTATGGCCTCCATATTTATCGCCCAAAGATATAGTGTTCAGTGTCCGAATTAAGGAAATAAATATGGTTGACCGCCGGGCAACCTAGCAGGAAATTATGATTGCCCGGCAGAATTTTTGGTTGCCGTATTTTATGTGTTTATTTTGTTTAACTTAGTAATATACACCCAATGCGATTATGCGCCGCGCTAGAAGTTACAGTTGTGATACTGTACACAATTATTAACTTGTCAAGGAGCGTCTCAGCCGCATGGAATCAACGCCATACGATTGGGCTCGAATTCACACCTATTTAGTGCACGCGGGTGCTCCCAAATATCACCCAACGTGCCGTGTGCATAAAGAACAACTTCCGGGTTTGGAGCGTTTGAGCGAAAAAACACTCACCTTTCCCGTGGTTTAACCGCCAGTTCGTGCAGTTGTATTGATCTGCAGCGCTCAATTCACTTTACAGCTGACCAATTAGCGCGCGTGTGTTGAAATGATTTAACGTTGTTTCAACTGGACTTTTGCTACTACAAATATTATTTTACCGTTCGTTGAGTTTAATTCAATATTAAAAGCTTATAATAAAGTCAGTCAGATATTAAATTATATCCTGGCTTTTATCCGAATTATTAGCCTTAGCAATAGCAATAATTTACTTCTTTAGCTTGATCTGTTGTTGTTCGTCCATCGCTAAGCAAGGATGACAATGACAACAAAGATTAGTTAGTTGAATTTGATCTATGTGTCCGAAGATGACTAACAAGACCAATCCGGGCAAGGAAGCATCTCCCACATGTATGGCCCTTGTGATCAGTATCTGGCGTTGTGAAACTTGCTGCTCTCGTCTTGCGGACACACGCAGACCGCAGTCCGTCGCTAACTGCTTCCGTTTACTAGACTCGTATGCATAGAATTTCGCAGAGTTTCACAACTCATGAATATTAATGAGTTTTGACATGAGCTTCATTTCTATTTTTTATCACCCATTAAGATAGCTTTTAATACAAATTATGCCCCCAATATGATAGCTAAGATGTTTCTGTCAACTTTTTTAATCCAAAGAAGCAAATTTTCGTTTGAAAAAGGATTCAATTTTAATTAAAATCACGACCGTAAATTTCAAGTAAGCTTCCATAATTTAACCCGTCGTAATTTCGCTTCAAAACATACCTTTTTGACTTTAATCCAAGAAGCCAAGCTAAACACTTGGTGTAAAAATATGTTTTCTCTTTGAAACGTATGGTCATTATTTTTCATGTCCGTTAAGACAGGCTAGAACTAGCACTTTGTAGCGTTTTATTGACGAGGTAATCATCCATTTTTTATTCTGGTTTGTTGACGAAATATCTGGCCTCCGATTGGTCAATCCGGTCAATCTTGGGTCGGAGGTCAAATTACGTAAATCAAACAAGAATGCCCTTTAAAATATTTCCTTTTAATATTACATGTATTTTCCATTCACAATACTGTTAATAAGTTATTTGCCTTGGAATAAATAATTTACAATGAAAACTTTTAATAATAATTATTTATACCCGCAAAAAAGGTCAGATTTTTAAAGGGTATTTTATTTATTTTATAAAATAGGGCGTGCATTTGTATGAATGAACTGAGAAACCTGACTCATTGATTTAAATGAATGACACGACACACAGAAAGAAAGAAATACTAGTGGAGAAGTGAAAGGTGAAAAGAGACACAAATTTAAAGAGATTTCTACCTTTTTTTTGGGGGGGGGGGGGGGCGGGGCAACAATTTGTTATCGGGACTGGGCTGGGAATTGGATCTGGACTTTATTTTTCTTTCTTGCTTATTTTTTCCTTCTTGAAAGCGGCTTTTTGTACGCCTGCGCCTCTTTTGAACGCCTGCGCATCTCTTGTACGCCTGCGACTTTCTTGTACGAATGCGGCTTTCTTGTACGCCTGCGACTTTCTTGTACGAATGCGGCTTTCTTGTACGCCTGCGGCTTTCTTGTACGAATGCGGCTTTCTTGTACGCCTGCGACTTTCTTGTACGAATGCGGCTTTCTTGTACGCCTGCGACTTTCTTGTACGAATGCGGCTTTCTTGTACGCCTGCGGCTTTCTTGTACGCATGCGGCTTTTGTTCTGCATAGCCTATAGGTCTGATATAAGTCCATCCATGATACTACTACTAGTACTAAGTAGTACTGTAGCCATACTGCACTGTGACTACGTGTAGACCGTGTGCATGGTGTGTGTAGTATTCGATACCATCGCTATAATACAATACATGTATGCGTATAATAGTCGCACTCGCAGCACGTAGTACTGAAATCACGTATTTTCGATGGAAATCGTGATTCAAGCAAATTATAAGCGGCTCGGTTTAGCAGACATTGTTGACAATCTAAAACTTAATCCAAAGGCAGACATCGACAATCCGATAGGAAATTTTCTCCTCTACATGAATATCGCCGTGAAATTCCTCGAAATGTGTTAAGACGACCTGGAACTAGCAACTTTTGGAGTCATTTTACGAACGATTATCTACTTCCGGTTGATAATTTTGCGCTAATAACCATGATGAATTTAAGAAAACGAAGGATTAATGTGGATAGAAACCTAAACAATTATGCTCTCTGAACACTTTACTTTCAACATTTCGCCATTTTGTATCGATTACGTGGGTCACGTGATCATTATCAATAATTTGGTAGGGCTTCTTTCAGGTCAGAAAATTGACCTCGTCCTCATTTCGCGGGTCAAATCGGAAATCTCGCGAAAAACGAGGATTGTAAACAGGGAACAAGACCTCATTAACTGATCGAATGCGGTCTGCCTGGACATAACGTTTTCCTCCTACACTCTTTCTAATTTAAGTAATTGCAGATTTGAAGCAGTTTGTAAATAAAAGTACAACCACAAAGACAGCACAAGCCTAAAAAGTTAGTTACTGAACTAACTGTGATTATACAGTAATAGAACTGAAATTCGGATTAATAAAACGTTGATATAGTATTGTGGTGAACTGCGTCTTGACTCGGACTCGGACTCGGACTCGGATATTGGGGACTCGGACTCGGACTCGGACTCGGACATAGAAATTGGCAAAGACTCGGACTCGGACTCGACTCCTTTCCTCAAGGACTCGGACTCGGACTCGGACTCGGATGATGAGGACTCGACTCCAACACTGGTAATAGTATACAGACTACGCGTACGGTATAAATAGGATACATGTACTATTAAGGCCCAAAATGAGATCATGGAAGTACAATGATAGATTGATATTTTCCGTATGAAACTTGGATTATATAATTATTATTTAGCTGATTTTGTTTCATTCATAGTTCTGTAAAATATCTAAATTCATGTGTTAACTTCTAGTAAGATTTAAAAGTAAATGTTGGTTGCCCGGTGCTAATTTTGGTAGTCCCGGGCAACCGGACCACCACTTAATGCGAACGCTGATAGTGTTTACTGACGGAGTAAATGCCAGAACCGGTACACGCAAACCTGAGTCATCTCATTCGGAGCATTTGGTTCCAAATGCTCCCAATCAATCAAAAAACTACTTTCATTGTAAATTGTTGACGATAAGGATTCGTGTCAATAAAAACCAACGGTCGTTGAGATTGGTTTTTATTATCACAGAAAAGTCAATACTCTGACATGACTGATGACTATTGGCAGCACGATTTTGAACCACGTTGTAAAGTATACTAACAAAAATTGGAGAGTATTAGTAATGAATTACCTCACATGTGGGTGTTATATTATTTTAGGGTACGCCCTTGCATGAACCATGGAAACAACTGTTGGTGGAATGCTGCTATTGAATTTGACAAAGTAATCACCTTTTGTCATCGAAATAAGAGATTTATAGACTAGTAAAGTAATCCAGGGTAATTAATTATGACACTTAAGTGCGTGTAAGCAAAAGAGCAATATTATATCAAAATCTAGTCTTTGTCAAAGACGCCTCTCGAGCCGAGCGCAGCGAGGCGCGAGCGCCGCAGAAACGAGAGCCAGTGAAGCGAAATTGGAAAGGTACATTTTGTGTGTCAGAAGGCTGTTTCATTTAGTAATGTTATTTTCATTGGTCCAAACTAACGCTAAATTCCACAATTTTGATATAGGGCGCTCACACCTATATACAGAATACAGGGCCTTGATGAAAGGCTTATCAAAATACTAAACGGCAGTAGGCATGTTGTCACGAAATTTACTTAGCATATTATCACGCTGTGTATTACTTATCTTCAAATTTCGAGTTTCGAGTTTCGAGTTTCGAGTTCATTGTTTCTAGTTTCGAGTATCGAATTCATAATTTCGAGTTTCGAGTATCGAGTTTCGTGTCTCGAGTATTGAGTTTCGAGTTTACAATTTCGAGTATCGAGTTTATAATTTCGAGTTTTCGAGTATCGTATCTCGAGTTTTGAATTTTTGAATTTTTAGTATCGAGTTTCGAATTTTTGAGTTTTGAGTATCGAGTTTCAAGTTTTAAGTTCATAATTTCGTGTTTGGAGTATCGAGTTTCGAGTTTTAAGTTTATCATTTCGGGTCTCGATTTTTGAATTTAATTTTCGAGATTGGAGCATCGAGTTTATAATTTCGAGTTTTGAGTTTCATTTTCCGAGTTTTCAGTTTTATTTTCGAGTTTTGATTTTCAAGTCTCGAGTTTGGAGTATCGAGTTTGGAGTTATGAGTATCGAGTTTCGAGTTTCGAGTATCGAGTTTCGAGTTTTAAACTAATTTCAAGTTCGGAGTATCGAATTTCAAGTTTATAGTTCCGAATATCGTCTTTTGAATTCCATTTTCGAGATTGGAGCATCGTTTTTGAGTTTCAAGTTTAAAATTTCGAGTGTCGAATTTCGAGTTTCATTTTCGAATTTCGAATTCGAATTTGAATATGAATTTCATCAAAATGGGATCCTTTGAGTGAGCCATTTTTGTTGTTGTTTAAGCTAAGTCTTTTGAAATCAAAAATAGAATATTATACGATCAAAAACAAATTCCCAGAATGCCCCAGTACTAAGCTACACCTCAACTCGAAATAATGTTTTACCTGTTTTTTTCGAGTTGAAAATGTCCATAAGAACTTCTTTAAAAGGGGTTCCTTAGAGTGGGTAATTTGTTGGCCTTTCAGAGCTCTTTGTAGAGAGTTACCAGTTTGATTTATAATCACTCAGTTCACTAACCTTGTTAATTAATGTATGTTGGGCCATTGTTCACATTTGCTCTTTATTTACCACAAAATGCGACCAAAACAAAATCCCGGAATGCCCAGTGCTAAGCTGGGTTTTTTTTCGAGTTAAGAATTTAAAGATTTTTTATTTTATTTTGATGGAGTGTTGTGAATCCAGTATTTGTAAACAAAAATACAATATTATGCGATCAATAAACAAATCCCAGAATGGACAATGTAAATTGTGTTTGGCCTTTCAAGTGGTCTACTTGTATCCGTAATATCTCAGTAAATTAGGGTTGATATTGCTGTAACATGGAAGATTTATTAGCAGGTTGCCATAAGTGAATTCCCCGTAAGGTAGACGAGTCTGAGCCGACGGCGGCATGTCTGGTGTTCAACGAAGTAGCCAGCGACTACATCATGCGACAAGAAGAACTTGGCGGAAGGCGGAAACGAAAAGGAAGGCTTTTCAACTCAACCAGAGCAGCGTCCGAGCAAGAGACAGCAGCAAGATGGAAATAGTTCTAATTAACGCAAGCGGCACTTTAAGCCGAAGCACAATAACAGGAGACAGTAGCTTCTTACAAAAACCCGGCTCTTTTCAGAGCCACCACTTTGTCCACAAAGAAAACTATTTTGACTTAGTACAGTTGTATTGGTTATTTTCTTCAGTTTACTCTAACAATATTCCAAGTATATAAATATGATTGTTGGCTATATCATAAACCTAGATAAGGTTCAATTTCTTAAGATTGTTTTGGAATAAATCGTATTATCTTGCTGAAGCAGGATGACAATAGATTTTCATAACAATAATAAGGGATTATTGCAAGTAAGGAATATTCTCATTTTCACAAGACCAATATAAGGTTTAAAAAGATTCTTAAGATTGTTACGGAAAAAAGTGTATCTTTCTTAAAGGAAGGATCCCGCAAGCACAACATTGAGCATTATTTGTTAGAAAAATAATTATCAAGCCGGAATTACGTAATTATATAGAACAAAACGCCATACTAGTCACAAAAATGAATAAAAACAGCCATCACTCAACATGCAATTTTTAAAATTCGCGGCGATCGAAAGTCCCGGTGTCGATGACGTCATGGGTATCGGTGCTCAAATGTGCGCATGTGCATTGTATAACTATGACACCATCGACACTGGGACTTTTGATCGCCGCGAATTTTAAAAAGTGCATGTTGAGAGATAGCGGTTTTTATTTGTTTTTGTCATGAGTGTGGTGTTTTGTTCTATATAATTACAAAAGTTGGGCTCGATAGTTATGTTTCTAACATTATAATGTACTTTGGGTGGTACATTTTAAGTTTCTTTTTAACAAGAATACAACAATTTACCTTAGGCCTAATTGTATACTTAAAACAAATAAGAAATTATGAATAAGGTCAGGAGAACATTTATAATAGCGAATCGCAAGTTCAAAATCTTTGTTTTATTATCATGCAAAATTTGACTTGACATATATTGTACAATACAGTAAGTTCAAACCCTACAAAAGAATACATTTCCTGAAGGGCACTTTCAATAGTGAATTCAAATCTGATGAGAAATTGAAGATAGCGGTAGAGGGTATAAGGTGATATTGCATTGCACCTGAGCGGTGAAAAAAACAATTGGTGCCAGTTCTAAACGCATGGCCATATAAGACCATGATCATGATACATGTACACTCAGTGTCAGTGGCGTAAGGGTTTTCATATTGGGGGCGGGGGCAGGAAATGAAAGTGAACAAACAACATTTATCGACGAAAAAATGTGTCGACTTTACATTATTTTGGCTATGATTGAGGTACATTTTTGCTTAAACAAGCTTCTATTACAAATATTCCATTTTTGGACACATGCACGCGTAGCGCGCAGCTTAATTTTTTGTAATTCCATGATTCCTCTTGTCAAATAAACCAACAGTGCCAGTCTCAACCGACACGACAGTCAATATTGGGGGCGGGTGATCCCCCCCCCCCCCCCCCCCCCTCGCCCTCTGGTTACAGCTTACGCCATTGATTCAATTCTAGTTATAGTAGTATGGACAGTATCGTTAATCATGATTCCCTTCCCTGAATTAATTTATTATTTCCACAGGCAACCATATCATTCATATTGGTATTAATTCATCCCCCTAAAAAAAGATTGCCTGTATTCTAACGGTATTTTTCATCGTAATAATATCATTAATTTTACATTAGTAGAATAATTCTAATAGACTATAGTCGGCGTCAGAGAAGTTCGGCACTATTTTCTGTGACAACTGCGAACAGCGTAAACACTGAAGCGCATTGTAGAACAGCGTCACAGCGTCACACCATCATTATCTTTGAGGAGTCAATGCGCAGCGGTATCTGTAGTCCGATTGGCTGCGATCGTATCTATGGGTCATGAATGTCCCCGCCCACACGCTCAGAAACTAGACGTGTGCGTTGGCGGTTTTAAAAAGTTGCGAATAATTCTGATTAATATGATGATGATATTACGATGAAAAAGTTGTACCATATTCAAATTCTTTATATATGTTATACCACTACCAGTATAATCAAAAAACAAAGAATTCTCCATCAAATCGTATACGATTCCTCAGTGTTCATGGTTCACGCTGCATTCAATTGGTTTGGATGAACGCTGGCGTGACTGGAATAAACGTTTAACGTTTTGATCAAGAATTCTTTGTTTTGATTTAGTAGAGAATGTATGTTGCCTAATTTAGTAATGACTTAATATTATGTATAGACAAGTCAATGGAGGGTGTTATGACTCACGATACCGTACATAAGTCATTATGACTAAGTATATTAATGTACAAGTAAGTAAGCTTAACATTCGTAAGTTACATTAACATTGAAGTTGGACCTAAACTCAGTAACTGATCATCGTGATATTATGGCCATCGGCCCATGGCATAAATGAAACTCACCAGAAAAAGTATTCAACAGTTTACAGCAGTTACACTTGAGTTGTCTCACTTATTCGTTACTCAAAACAGCAGCCGTCACGGTTTTATATTGGTATCTTGTTGAAATCGGTCATCGGTGTAATTTTGATAAGTCGCGCTACTTCGATCCTGTCGTCACAGCTCACACTGTCACCCTTCTCGTAACCATCGTCAAAGATCGGTTAAGTATATACAAATCGAACTGTGGCATGGGGATGATGTTATTGATACTGGGCTTGGTTACTAATAACAAAATCGCGCCCCGGTCCGGACCGGCACCCACTTGAAAGTTGCGTTCCCACATAAGTGGTCGTCACAACGATGATTCAGCAAAGTGGTCTAATGTGGTCTAATAACAAAATCCACTTGGACCCAGATGTAAATCTAAAACCATTCAAAAATCGCCGAAAACGCATGTAAAATTCCCTTTATGACATGGAAATAGGATACAAATAATAGAAATAGCTATAATCGGCTTCGCATAACAACATAAGTCTTATTGGTTGATATAAAACCACAAACTAGTGCTGCAATACTGTTTAATTAAGTTTAAAATCGTGACGATCATTGTGTCCTATTTCACCGCTCGCGCGACTTTATGTATATCGCGCGCGTCTTCCTTTATAACGCGCGCGACTTTAAGTATAACGCCGCGCCGTAACTACAAGGCGCAGTAATATTCGCGCTATTGCAAAGGTCACTGGGTCAAGTGGTCCGGGTGTCGACTAGTCTCGAGTGAATCGCGTTCCCACATGAAAAATTATTGATTTAGTCCGGACCGAGACTACCTTTAAAGGTGGTCTTAAAAAAATAACAAAAAACACTTTGAGTCCGGACCGGGACCTACTCGAATCGCGTTCCCACTAGCGATTTAGTCCGGACTAGTCTAGACTACTCGGGATTTTGTTCTATGTGGGAACACGGCCTATGAGATCTAAATTGATTTATACTAACAAATTCAAACATTTTGTTTGTATAGATGTAAATGATCCATTTCAGCTGTTAGAAATAAAAGCCACGATTATGAATGTGTCAACCTATTAACGGTAAATTTAAATATGCATAGTTGGTTTACACTCAGATTTCGCGTATTACGTTTAATAACACGAGTACAAGTTCATTAACGGGTAGCTCGCATCAATAGAGGATAATCGTATACAGGATGTCCCAAAATGATTAGTACCCATCGATGCCCAAAGTTCAATAATGTTTGTCATCATCAAAACAGTTGGTATAAGGTTCGTTTATCTTTGTCATACTGTACTATTTCATTATAATTTTAGATCATGAATATCGGATTTATCAAACTCAAGATACACTCCATTATGTAAAACATGGTGATTTCACCTTTTTGGCAAAGTGCTAAAAATGTGTGTGCTATTACAGCTTGTTTGAAAGAAACTTGTGTATTCTCACAATATCTTGTCTACTTAATATAATCTTGTGTGTCTTTCTGTTGTAACTGTTATTAGTAATGGGTGTTAAAATCATTAATAAATCTTCTCCTTCTCCAAGTTTAGCCTCAAAACTAGCTCATTATAGAAACAAAGCTTGGGGTCGCTCATGCGTGACGATCCATTTTTACTCTTCAAATTGAATCAAAATGAAGAAGTATTAATGGTTTGAACAACAATATGATACAACAGCAGTTTAAAATAGAACGGAACCAAAGATATAAGCAGACAAGAGATTAAGAGAATGTATAGTTTCTTTCAAACAAGCTGTTTAAAACCACATTTTTTTGCACTTTGCCAAAAAGGTGAAATCACCATGTCTTACACAATGGAGTGTAACTTCATTAAAATAAGCCCGATATTTATGATCTAAAATGTTAATGAAAGGGTACAGTATAGCAAATATGATAGAAAAATAACGGATCTGATTGATTTTGATGATGACAAAAATGTATTGAACTTTGGGCATCGATGGGCTCTAATAATTCTGGGACAGCCTTCTTCTTCTTCTTCTACGCATGGTATACGTAGAAGGAAACATTTCTTAGCATTGAACGTCATTTGCCATTTTTTCTCCCAGAGGGCGAGTTTGTTTAGGTCGTTTTGCAGTTTCAGAGAATCATTTGCAGATTTCACAGAGGTGTAGATGATGCAGTCATCTGCAAATAGACGGGGTAGTGGATTGGAGTTCATCTGGTAAGTCATTTATGTAGGCAAGAAAAAGTATGGGGCCGAGGACAGTACCTTGGGGAACTCCAGATTCCACTCCCACCCAGTCAGAGTGTTCACCACCAACAACAACACGCTGTCTCCTGTCTTTTAAGAAAGCAGTTATCCAGGTAATCATTTGTGTGTTGATGCCCAAGTGTGTTAACTTAAGAATAAGACGTTTATGTTGGACAGTGTCAAATGCCTTGCACCTTTTTATTTGACGAAGTTGTTAGGTCATACATGGTTTGTATGAGCTGTGTCTCACAAGAGTGACCTTTTCTGAACCCGTGTTGCTGTGGTGTTATTATGTTGTGTTTGTCAAAGTGAGTCATTATTTGAGAATGGACTATGTGTTCCAGAATTTTGCAAGCGAGACCGGTCTGTAGTTACTTGCTCTCGTTCGGTCACCTTTTTTGTATATTGGGATACATTAGCCTTTTTCCAATCGGTGGCAAGTGAGCCAGTATCTATATATGGACCTCTGGAAGATAAGTGTGAGAATAGGAGTGATTTCTTCCGCTGTCTCTTTCAGGATCCGTGGTGGTATATCATCAGGCCCTGTTTCTTTGTTTGGCTTCAAGTTAGCTAGAAGTTTTTGTACTCCAGTCTGGTGAATTTTGAAGCCAGGCATTGTGTGACTATTTGTCATGCCTGGAATTGATGACATATCCTCCTGTGTGAATACTGAATGAAACTGCTGGTTAAGCAGTTTGGCCTTTTTTGCGTTGTCTGTGATTAGGATTCCTTGGTCTTTCAATGCTGGAATGCCAGTTGAGTCTCTTTTTTGACTTTTGACAAAGGACCAAAACTGCTTCTTTGATTCGAGGCAGACATTTCTGATATATCTCCTGTGTGTGTGTCTCGTCATCATGTGTGTGTTCTTTCTGATTTCCTTGAAAGCAGTCCAATCTACCTTTTTATTACTCTTTCTGGCTCTATTATACGCCCTTTGTTTCCTTCTGAGGTGCCTTTTCACCTTGGCATTAATCCATGGGGATTTGTTGCAGCTACGCACCATTTTGTGGGGTATGTGTTTGTCCATTAGTGTTAAGAGCTTGATTTTGAATTGGTTCCAGAGACTGTTAACTGTTTCCAAGTGTGAGTCCTTTGAGGTGAAAGACTTAGCATAATCACCAGCTCTTGTTTGAGCTCCTCCATGTTTGCATTCTTAAATTGGTAGGATTTCCGTGGCTTAGCTTTGCACAGTTGAGGACGTGTATTTATGATGAGGATTGGTATACCATCATGGTCACTCATTCTAGGGAGTAGCAAGGATTTCTCTATCAGAGGTGGGTTGTTTGTGAAGAATAGATCCAGGATTCTGTCTTTCCTTGTTGGCCGGTTCAGTGACTAATTGGGTAAGGTTATATTCGTTAGCCAGGTCTATAATTTGATGACAAATGCTTTTATATAGAGATCCAGCTTGGACTGTTTGGTTTCCCCAATCTATGTCACCCATGTTAAAGTCTCCCGCTAACCATACGTTCCCCTTGTGTGAGTTCTGAGCTCGCCAAGGTATTGCGGGGATTTTTGGTCAGGTGGACGGTAGAAGGCTCCAATTGTAAGCGTTTTACTTCCGGCTAACTGAACTTGGACCCAAACGGTTTCACACTCAGAGTCAAAGTCGACTCTATGAGTACCTATGAGATCATTCTTTAATGCTATGAGCTCTCCTCCGTGTGAGATCCTTTCGAATCATTGTATAGTTTGGAGGAAAGATTTCACTGTTTAAGATAGATGGGTTGAGCCAGGTTTCAGTCCCGATAACAATATCAGGTCTGTGTAGATCAAGACTTGCAGCTAATTGTGACACTTTGTTCTTAATACTCTGGAAATTTATAACTAAGACTTTTAGTGTATGTTTGTAAGCCGGTTTGGTTTTGCGTGTTTTGTGTTTGTTTTCAGCAGGGTGGTTGTGTGGCTTTGGGGATGATGTATCAATAGGTGGGCATAGGGGTGAATCATCGCTCCCTAGGGTGTCTAGGCTGGAGTAACTGTTTGATAAATCAACGGACCAATCTGAAAAAGCGATGTTAAACAATTTGGAAGGCCACATCCGCAACAAGTCCATGAGACGTTTGAATGTCCAAGGGCTTCATAAACTATGGTGTTTACGCCCATGCAGTGTGTGTGGTACCAGCCTTCACATTCATTACATTGCACAGATTTCTGTACCCATGTACATGGTTCATGGCAGATGAGGATGGCAGATGAGGCAGGGGAATTCTGAACAGCTGTCATTAGCTGAGGATGGACCTGGGTTGGTTTCACAATCGCCAGACTGCATTAGCAGAATTAAGCATATGAAGGCAACAGCATTTTTGCCAGGATGTTTGATTATGTCACGCTTACGACTTATGAGTTGGGAAGGGAGAAAACTGTAGTTGAATTGGGTGGTATTGGGCTTAAAACCGACAGAATTAATAAGCCTGAAAAGAAATTTCCACAAGTGTGTAAGCTTATTTCCCGCGTGAATTTCCATGTAGGTAAACGGGTCAACTATGTTTGCGACACCCCTGTATGCATTCCACATTTCGTTAACTCCTGTCCTGTGTGAATTATTAGGGAATTAAGGGACTGTACATTGGTGTTGTTACCTGAAGTTTCACCAGAAGATGGGATTCCGCAGGGTTTCCGAATTTGGCTTGGAATCCATAACATGAAAATAGCCATAACAACGATACTCACAGTTCTCAGGATCATGTTGTTAAATTGGTGATAACAATAATGCACGCAACCATAAGGGAACCACTAGCACAAACCAGAACCACTCCTACCACAACCTCTCGTGTTGGCCGTTTAGCACTCCATTCTCCGCTGATAAAGTCCCGCGGGAAAAAAAATGTTCACGTGTACAAAGATGGCCGCAGGCGATAGATGACCAGATGTGTCCGGCGTAAATATTAAAGTTGAAATATCACGAAGAAATCGTGCGAGAAATAGTCCGTAAAAACGTCCAAGTGTTCTACTAACGTTGAAATTAGGGATAATATGAACTGAAGATGGAATTAGTTCATAAAAATAGCAAATTGAGGGGAGGGTGGAATCTCCGAGATCTTAAAGACGATGCATCACCCTCGAGCATGCGCCCTACTGCGAATGACACACTTAAACGTTTAAAGTATGCCTATATTGAACAGTTTATAGCGTATATGAATGACAGCAGTGGTGTATCCAGGGTCTTTAATTTGTGGGTATACATAGAGTTTGTCATTTCATGGAGGGAGGGGTTGGCGTCAGTGGGATAAATACACACACATACATACATAAATCAATAAATCTAATTGCGCCACTGATTGATAGCGTATATTTTATCGAGTATTTTCTTTTCTTCATCAGTGTTTCTTTCTCTATAAAGTGGTCAACAACCGTTTACACGGTGTTTAACATTACACGAGTGATGAGTCCATAAAAAGGTTAGAATAATTCTACCTAAAGGTATTACAATGTTACAAGTACTTAAGAATTCAGGGTGTCTCATTATGATTACTCTCTAGGAATTTCCTTTACATTTGTATTTCTTCTGTAAAAACTTGTTTTTCATTGACTGAGTATTTCATATGATAAACCTCGCAGCAGTGCCCATCAATGCTGTCAGATAAAATATGGTAGGAGTGAAAATATAATAATTTATATTCAATTACTGAACAATGATTTACGCCATACAAAAATTCCCGCACATTGCTATAAATACCAGATAAAATGTTGTTTGGTAAAACTTCAGAAACGTACTAGTGTTAGATAACAATCAAGGTATTCAATCGCGACATGGCTAAAAAATCCACTATCCGGCACAAAATATGGGACAGCCACTAACGTTGGTTTGTAGGGGTGCACTTGTTAACACAGCGTATACGCTATGACCCGTGCATGACCTTTTGCCATACAATATCCAGGCACTTCCGACCTGTCAGGCTTGTCTTCATGAACAATCCGCCTACATGTAAACCTAAACAATATTACTATAGTACAAGCAGTAGTAAAATGATGGTGACTGCATTAATAGCTCTACAATCTCTAGCCGATTGGTTCTAATTATTACGTATCTTATTATCGCGCCAAGGACACTTAATCCAACAGATAAGTCTTGGGAAATATATAGCAGGCTGCCGGAGATTTGGGTTTGACATGTTTGAAAGGGTAAGTTGACCATTGGATGTTCAAACTACAATCTTGTTCAAAACCTGTTGGGACACTATAATACACGTGCACATATAAAATATCTTCCAAAATGAGTAAAAAGCTGTCAGTTGAAAAGTATAATAGTCAAAACTAGTATATGTAAGCCCCCCCCCCCCCCCCAACCAATGTTGGAGCGTAATACCACAGCCTTTTGCTTGACCATGCTTTTATATGGACCTACATTGAGTTTGGGGGAGGGACTGCCGCCGTTTTCACAGGACACTCAGGAAGTGTCCCAACAGTTTTAAACATGATTGTATTAAAAGGACACTAAGAGATGTGTTGGAGGCTGCGCCCTCAATTATGATAAAAACTGGGATTAGTATATTTTTATAATTCTATTACATGTATGAACTTACACCTATAAGGATTAAGAAAAATCAGCCCTCTTTGTTCAAGAAAACGTCGATTCAAAAATGCTTGTACAGCCGCGACGAGCATTTTACGTCCGCCAGTATCCCCCTGCAGTACGCATGATACATAACGCGAACCATATTTGCATACTTTTTAATGTTCATCTTGAATTCTGAAGTAAATTTTTAAACATTTGAAATTTTCAACACCACTTAATGTCCCTTTAAGGGAGTGGAAAATTGAGCTATACAAAATACAAATATCGCTATATCTCGAAAACGGTAATTTAGATTTTAATAATTCTTTTTAAGAAATGAAGAACAGTGCTTCAGTAACATTTTGAGCTGAACTTCATAGTCTAATTACGTATACACATTTAATACAATGCATAAATAACCTTTGTTTTGGTACAGTGTCAGAGTTTCAAAGTATCAAATTCACAGCGGTGGGTATTTCAAACGATGACATCCTGTGGGGGTGCGTCAATGCGACGAAAAAACATGTTGTACAGGCCTGACCAACTCATTTCTTTCAAATCTTAACTTGTTTAAACATTTGAAGACAAAACTTAAAATGCAATTAAACTACCGAGCCGAGATTCGAACCAATGGACAGATAATTCTGCGGTTTCAGTCGAAGCCACTACACTAGGGCAATACGTACGTTGTATATAACTTTATGCTAAACTGATGGGCTTCCTGAAATGTATTTTGCGAATTTAATCCGAATAACCACGGTCAACCAATATCATCTTAAAGGATGATTAATCAATCCTTTCATTCTATTGTTCTATTGTAACTGAGGGGTTATCCATCATGGTTGAAACGCCTCTACCAAAAGCTAACTTCCCCGTTAGCTCAGTGGTTTGTATTATGTCTTAGAATACAAAGGTTGGTGGCTCGAATCCCAATAGGTTTTTTTTTGTGTTTATGGTTTTGTTTCCGTTCGTATTTTATTTTGGAATTGTTTGTAACCTTTCATTTGAATGTTGATTTCATTTTACGAATGGGTATACTATGTATACTTTAACATGCGCTTTATACGTAATGTATTAAGTTGTTAAATGGATATGTTGTGTTTGTTGTCTACCCCTATGACAATGTTCTATCATCTGATTAAAATGTGATACGGATCTTAATTATTATGGCGTTTCAATTAACATGTTTCAATTAACAGTATTTGTAATCTGAAATAAACAGTCACCCCCTCCCAGGGGGTAATTTTTTAGGTGAGTTTTAAATATAGTAAGTGACTTGTAGATTTTGAGAGTGTTGCTCATATTATTCCAAATAAGTAGACCTTGGAATCTGAAAGTATTCTCAGCCAGTTTGGTATGAGTAGGAGCAATGAGAATATCAGTGGCATGACGCGTATTGTGATTATGGATATCAGAGTGATAGAACAGGAAGTTTCGACAGGCAATTTTATATATAAGTTGAAAGTTTAATGTTGTTTATTTTGGAAGATATGAAAGGGAAACTATATAATGTTTACTGAATAGATTTGTACAACGCGGCAGAGCATGATGATTTCACAGCATGTGGTTAAGTTTGCACAGCGCTGTAGGACGTGCCCAAAATCAGTTGAACATGACACCTCATTCATCATTCTAGCTCACGTCGTGCCAGAGATGAATCATTTCATGTTTTACAAGATTGCCGACAGCAGCCATCTTTGATTTTTGGAGTCATCTGAGCCCTAAAATTAACCATTCCATTTGAATTATAATGCCATTTGTGGAAAAGGACACCTCGTTCATCATTTTAGCTTATCAAGTGCAAGAGATAGAACTTTATATATTTGAATATATGGCCGTACTCAGAGTTTTCTAAGGTTGTGAATTGTATATTTTATTCAAATCATCATTCAAATTTTCTACAGCAGCAATTGTTTACAGGTAGGGCCGAGTAATGAGTCGGAGGTAGTATGTACATGTATTGATAACGGAACAATCAAGGTCAAAGGAAGGCTAATATTATGAAATCAACGTTGCACGTCAAATATTTTACACGCAGCTTTATTAGGCATATATCTGTACTGTGAATCGTGATTGCAGGTTAACGAACTAAATAATAATAATAATAGTACACTCATCTTACTCTTTCGAATGGTAAAAAAGGAACAACCCTTCTAGTCGAGTAAAATTGTCTCAACCCAGGCGCGTGCCCAGTGGTGTGGCTTTGGGGGCTCAAGCCCCCCGGGTCCCAGAGGGAAAAGAAATTAAAAAAAAGAGGGGAGGAGAGGGGGGAGAGGGGAGGAGAGGAGGAAGGGAGGGGAGAGGAGGAAGGGAGGAGAGAGGAGGAAGGGAGGGGGAGGAGGAGAAGGAAGAAGGGGGAACCTGAACACTGAACCAAATGAGTGTTTTATAACAAAGTAAATATTGATAGCAAGGAGAGTTTTACGTCATCCAGGCAAGTTAAAACCCAACAGCTCGGCCCTCTGAATCCCGCCAACGGCATTCCCACACCACCAGTAGCGTAACCAGGGGGTGGGGGCAGCCCACCCTCACCCCCATCAGCAAAAGCTCGGGAGTACAAAATAAAAAGAAAGACAATTAAGGTGGAATAGTAACGAACATAGACAGTACAAGCGGGGAGGTGGAACACCTCCCCATTATTGTCACGTTGGGGACGATGCCCACCTCAAAAGAAGTCATTTTTTGCGCGAATTAGTTTCAATGTTTTATTATTCAAGCTTAACAACATGGTTTTAGGGACGCTTTCAGGACCATTTTAGTGAAAAAACTATACAAGTTTGCGCGCTTCGCGCGAGTTAGATTCAATGTTTCTTTATTCAAGTTATAAAAAGATGGCTTAAGGAACGTTTTTCTGGACCATTTTAGTTTAAAAAAACTGACAGTTTGTACGCGTAAATTATTCAAGATTAATATTATTCACCTTTGAAAAACTTACCGTAATACAACAAGGAACAAAGTATTTCTCACGTGCATCCACACCGCAAACAGGACATTGTGCAACCGCAGTGTTGGTATAACTTTCAATAAAAACAAGGAACTACATACATTCCCAGTAAAATAAACATCAGACACTTTATTTTTCTACTCTATTCCTCTTAACCTTGGTCACTGACTGACCAGTGACATTCGACTCATACACAGGTGAATCATGGTTTATAGAGAGTCTATATATGATGCGATCAAGCAAAATCAGTCTGAAGTAGGGCGTATCACATTGTCAGTTCCTTATTATTGTTCAACACAATTGGTCAGTGTAAATATTTATACAATTACACCACTTGCACAGCCCTTTTATAGGAATTCTTAATTTACCGTCTACTAACTGCTTTTTCTGAGATTTTGAACTAGGGAATAAAGCTGTGTTAAAAACATATATTGCGCTTCATATCCATCTAGCGGGACGCCCGTCCTTCGGACAAATTCCACATCTGACACCATGTTACGCGATTTAGATTCACCATACCATGTTTTTATCTTATCAGAAACCACATTCTTTCATTACCTCATCGCCCTTGGTTATTTCACATTTCTTTAATAACCCCCTACCTCCCAAACACATTACTTCATTACCCCCCCTCACTCCCCACACACACCACCCACACACCCCCATCTCAACCCGCAATGCCTAACCTTTACCATCTCCAGTAGCACAGTGTATTTCTCCTTTTATATTTGCCCGCCTATAACAGAGGGGGGGGGGGGGAATTTAAAAAGGGGAAAGAGGGGAAAGGGGGGAGAGGAGAGGAGGAAGGGAGGGTGGAGGAGGAGGAGGGGGAGGGAAAAGGAGAGACCGGGAGCTTTTATTAGTGTCTCTCACTTTATCTCTACGTCTCTGAACCATGTGAGTGTTTTATAATAAAAGTAAATATTGATAGCAAGGAGAGTTTCACGTCATCCAGGCAAGTTAAACCCAACAGCTCGGCCCTCTGAATCCTCATTCTCACACCACCAGTGGCGTAAACAGGTGGGGGAGGGCAGTCCACTCCACCCCCCACCAGCTCGAGAGTAAAAGAAAAAAGGAAGAAAATTAAGGAGGAATAGTAACGAGCATAGCGGAGAGGGGGACACCCCCCGTAATTGTCTCGATGTGAAGTCATATTGTGCGCGAATTAGTTAATTATTCAAGCTTAACAACATGTAGCTTAACAACATGGTTTAAGGGAAGTTTTTTGTACCATTTTAGTGAAAAAACTACACATTTTTGCGCTTCGCGCGAGTTAGATCAATGTTTCTTTATTCAAGTTATAAAAAGATAGCTTAAGGAACGTTTTTCTGGACCATTTTAGTTTAAAAAACTGACAGTTTGTACGCGTTAATTATTCAAGATTAAACATGATTGATCGTTTTTCTGGAGCTTTTAGTGTTAAACTAGCCATTTTTAGCCGAATTGGTTTCAATGTTCATTCAAACTTTATAAAAACATGTTTCAGACACGTTTTCTGGACCATTTTAGTTAGAAAACTAGACATTTAAGTGCGTTTTGAGCGAATTGGTTTCATTGTTTTAATATTCAAGGTTAAACAAAATGGCTTCATGAACGTTTTTCAGGACTATTTTAGAGTTTTTGTGCGCTACGTACAAAATTATTTTCAATGTTTTATTATTCATGCTTAACAAGATGGCTTCAGGAACGGGTTTTTTTAACCTTTCTTTTTGCAATAGACATTTTTTTAAATATTTTGCTATTCAATTTGAACAAGATGGCTTCAGAAACGTTTTCTGGACCTTTTTATTGTGCAAATTAGTCTCGCTGAATATTTATTAGTCAAGCTTAACAAGATGGCTTCAGGAACGTTTTCTAAACCTTTATTTTTATAAAAGCCAATTTTGTCACGCTCCACGGGAATTATTTTTAAAAAACCCTTATGCCGTGTTGTGCAAAATTGAAGGGAAAAATCATATTTTGAATGATATTGATAATAAGCCAATATTGATGGGAAATGAAGTGAAGGTTTTTCAATAAAGAGGCTTTGCCAACGCCAATTTGGAACTGGTCAAACTAGAGTCACACAACATCATTCCCACCCGCTCTACCTTCACTCAATTTACTCCGGGGGGGGGGGGGGGGGGGGTACTCAGACTTGGTTTGGTCGGGGGTGTGCCGCTGGAGATTCAAAACCCCTACCCATTTCTAAGGGTGATTTTGGAAAAATCGGTACCCATTTTTAGGGGTTTTGCTTCATTTTAGACCAAATTTTCGCAAATTATCGGGAAAAAAGACCTAATTTTTGCAAATTTTCGCGAAAATAGACCCATGTCTAAGGATTTTTTCAGTTGAAAAGCCTACCCATGGCTAAGGATGTCTCATGAAAAAACGACCCACGGGAGCGGCACGTCCCCGTATGGCTTACATACGTGAGTACCCCCCCCCCCCCGGGAATTTACTCTCAGCAGTAATGTAGTATTCCGTATTGTATAAAATGACTGTGAATCGACACGTGAGATTGAGAAGTCGTGCGATAAGCTTCTATCTGTATTGCCTCTCATGTTACCTCCAGGCTTTAGTCTTAGGCCTGAAAACCATATAGTTATTTAAAGTGAGCATTTATATTACAAAATATAATAGTTATTGAACTATTTATTCTTACCCATCATCAGTACGGGGATGAGCTCTTCCAGCTTCCACAGAAGTTCTCCATGTCCGCCATATTTGCCTCTGCACTGCATGCCCGGGCTTCGGATGCACGGGCTTGGATTTATCCGGCGTACGGTGCAATGTTTACTACTTTCACGTGTAAAGTTTGCTCGTTAACAAGTCAAAAAGTCCGCCAAAAGATGTCGAAGATCAAAAGTTGAGGAAACTTTACTCAGCAGTCGCGGATTTTTTAAAATTTGCCTTTTGTCTTTAGCCCATCCAGTAAATGACAGTTTTAATCAACCGTACAATTAATGTTTTACTCCTTTGGCGGTAAAAATGTACTAAACTTTCTACTCAACAACTTTTACCCAGCAATTATGTACTCAATTTTATGCCAGCTAATCATAACACGGGTATACGGTTAAAATTTAAGTCCCATTTGTAAACAGTCATACTTAAAACATTATCGGTTAATGCTTTTTCATTTTATCATTTTATTGGCCACATCATCAACTTTACCCCTAGTTAGTATCGAATACCATAGTTTTAATAAAAGAAATTGCATGATTCAATACAATCGCGATCATGCTTTTCACTAGGTACCGTACTATTTTTCAAAACCATACACCAAACGCGGAGGGATTTAGTGTTGTGATCCCGCAACATGACAACTTAACCAGGCACACCACAGTTTCTAATGGCATGCCTATAGATGAGGTGACATTTGTTGACATTTAGGACGCCCTCTGTTGGTTTGAGACAAAACACACCGGGCAAGAGTTCCTATAGTTTACATAGGCCAGATCAGGTTTTCTAACTAGATTGTGGTGTCACAGCAAATTGTTATCAAAACTGTCTTTAAACTTGCTTAGGAATGCTATAAGCTATCGCATTTCACAAAAAAAACTAAAACTAAATGAGTTTTACAATTCATTAGAAAGAAATTTCAAGTTGTCTTCATTAACTTTACTGTATTTCTGCCTGGAGGGAAACAACAGAGGGTGTCCCATTTGTAAATACATGACATCATAGGTCACCTCATCTATAAGTTCACCATTCCGTCATGGGTTGGTATTATTTAAGTTTAGGTCGACAAGTACAAAATGTGTGTTTATTATTGGTGCAACGGATAGATAGGTCCATTTGTTCATTTCGATACAAAAAATACCAACCCTGTTAAACCATACTAAAATCAAGAATATATCAGTATATTGCTCAACTTTCGTGCATTGATAAAAAATAAAAAAAATTATTGAAAATGAAGTGATGGCTTTTCAATACAATATTGGTCAAAAGTATACACCAGATCGCACCAAATGAGTTTGAAAATTGAATTTTTTTCTACTTCTGAGGGGGCCACATCCCCCCTCAGACACCCCCTGTCCGAGCATAGCTCGGAGTGCGGTGCTGCGCACCGCATAGATGGTACCAGCTCAATTTCATTTTTTGGGGGCCACACTTATCATCCTCCCGACACCTAACAAGAAATTTCCGCCCCTGGCTTACGCCCTGGGCACTATTTAGGTCGATAAATTAAAAATATCGTATTTTATCATTTAGGTGCAACGGATAGGTCCCATTCGTTCATTTAAATACAAACATACCATCCCCGGAGAAACAAATTGCCCGAAAACCTCACATTTACAAGCCTAGTCTTCGTGATTTTCCGGAACTACTACAGGATTACACGAATTGCGCATTGATTTGGTGCAGTGCTCCCTTGACGGAGCATGACGACATTCACAGCACGTAGGACTGCTCACGTGATTTCTGACTCATTTCGCGTATTCGGTTTTTGTTGTGTATATGTTGTTGTGTTTGTATACCGTTGCGTTGTACACATGCCGTTGCGTTGTACACATGTCGCGGTTTGCTTGAACTAATTTTCCAAGGCTGTTTTCATTGTGTGTTTTCAGATAGTGTTCTATTGGTATTTTGATGTAGAAACACAAATTAATGTACACAAAAAAAACGACACGTCAATTTGATATACAAAACAAAATGACACATATAAACACAAATTGATATACAAAAAAAAGAGGTAAAAACACATAGTAATGTACAAAAAACGATACATATAAACACAAGTTGATATACAAAAAAAAATGTAAAAACTCAAATTGATATACAAAAACAATGTTAATTTTGACCCAAACGGCGTGCCATAAAAAAATCATGGATATATATCATAAAGTTGCCTTGCAGTTTGTGTTATAAACAACTGACATGTTCATTGTGAAGTGTTTGTTCTCTTTGAGTACTAGTTTCTTGATGTTATTGTTATTAATAATGAATACACTTTTATGGTCTATAGTTTAGTCAAATTGCCAAGAAATACGTGTTTTCTTTTCTGTTCACACACACAAGTAATCAAAGCGTGTGCGCGTCACACATGCCACACTCTTCCGACATTGATTCCCTGTTGTGAGGCTCGCCAATTTTGAACTGATAGGCCAACGGCTATCTCCTTCATTTGTATATTGTGACAACCTAGGAAACAGGGGTGGTGAGAAGCGGGAGAAATATGGGAATTTGAACACTTAAATGCATTTCTACTTGTCGATGTCCTTGTTAGCTCAGTTGGAGCTCGTGATGTCCCGGGTTCATATCCCAGTAGAGAAATGCATATTCCATTCTTCTACCAACGAGTGAATGATGAATTACTATCCGGGGAGGCATCATATTTATAACAAGAACTGTCTTTAAAAAAGACATCGCGGTTTTTCATTTTTTTCTTTCTCTGTATTTCTGTTTCTGTTCGTGCTCCAAAAAAAATGTACAAATAAAAATAAATAAACAGATAAATAAATAAAAATAAATATAAACATGAATAAATAAATGAAGCAATAACTAAATAAACGAATGAATAAACGGATACATAATAAATTAATTTAATTAATTATAATTTATTAAATGAAAGTTAATTAATTAATAACATTAAATAAATGAATACATTTATAGATTTAAATTAATACATTTTTAAGTTTATAGGTTTATAAATAAATAATTATTAATTGATTATTAATTATCAATTAAGTATAGTTGATAAATGAATAAATAAATGAATAAATCGACCAATCAATCAATTAAAATAAAATTATATATTGTAGGGAATCAAGAGATACATACATCAACACAAATACCTCCCAAAGACCTGGCAACGTTTTGTAAATAGAAAATTAATGTTGCCATAGCCATACAAATATTTCAATTGCACTCTCACTTATAAGTCAATCAACTTCACGGCCATGAACGCAAACGGAAGCTTTGCCGGATACTCAACGTTTTGTTTTTCTCTCAGTGGTATTATCCCAATAGACTATATATAAACCAGTGTGCTAAATGCTGTCATTACAGGACCCGGGATAAAGGTAGCTAAGGAATACATGTACACGATTACATAAAAAGGTAAGAGAGATTATTAAAAAGGATTAGTGCATACTTTTACATTTTCTATAAAATACAGGGTGTTGAAATAGAACTCATCCTTTAATTGAAGACAAACTATTAGAAAATAAACCAATACACACAAAAATCGACTTTTTAAATTTAACACTATCCTTATTTCTTACGGCGTACCGTCACATTATTGTTTCACTTAATACTGCGCATGTCAAATGATGAAGATGATTATTGTTACTGTCAATGTACACTCCATTGATCACACAAACAGTTGATACCTATCAATGTCTTAATGTTTAGTTTTAATAATAAGTAGAAAGTAGGCTACCACACACACAAAATGACCAGATTACATGCATACCATTTCGAAACAGCTTTGTGGCGAATACAACTTAATTACTTTATAGTTGTAAATAGTTCAGCCTGGTTAAACTTTAATAACTTCCTATTTTTTTTTCTTTTTTTTTTCATGAGATAGCTTGGAACAAGTTGAACAAGACAGTGTTAAAAGCTTTGAGGAATATTTCACTATAAATGCCATATGACATAAGCATCATATTTGGGTCAAATAATGAGAAAGAAATGTGGAATATTAAAAGAATCACAAGAAAATGCTTTACAGGCGAATTTCATTAAAAAGCACAATTCTGGTATTACCCCTGTGGGGGGGGGGGGGGGGGGGGGGGGCAACACAGTTTGAAGTTGCCCAAAAAAACACCTTTGGAGGAGGGTGAGGGGCGGGAGGGAGGCCAAACTAATCTCATGAAAATCAAAACAGTGAATGACAAGCAAACATCATGAAGCACGTAACCACGCCAGGTGCAACCCGCGCCATGCATCAACAACAAACCAAGCTCGACGCGCAATTGCCGCGTACAAAGGATACCGTCCGGGAAATGGGGCGCCATTACCACACATAACCTAGATATGACCGGTCATCGACACAGCTATAATAGAGCTACTAACGCGTAAACAACCTGTAATAGATCGATGACCTTTTGCGCCTACAGAAAGTCATACCCTAATTGCAAAAATCAAAAAAAATATTTCTGACCACAAAATCAAGACAAACAAAACTTTAAATGATTGCGCCATTTCTTTGCTACCATCTGGAAAAAAATCACGCTATTTGATGATACCGTTAAGTAAATATGACTACAGGCTGTCCCATAATGATTAGTACCCATCGATGCCCAAAGTTCATCAAGTTGTCATCATCAAAATCGATGGGATTAGGTCCGTTGTTTTTACATCATATTTGTCATATTGTATTATATTATTAGAATTTTAGATCATGAATATCGGATTTATCAAACTCAAGATACACTCCATTATGTAAAACATGGTGATTTCACCTTTTTGACAAAGTGCTAAAAAAATGTGTGTGCTATTACAGCTTGTTTGAAAGGAACTTGTGTATTCTCATAATCTCTTGTCTACTCAATATAATCTTGTGTATCTTTCTGTTGTAACTGTTATTACTTATGGGTGTTCAAATCATTAATAATTCTTTTCCTTAATTAAATTTAACGGGTAAAAGAAGTTTGTCACACTTGAGTGACCCCATGCATTGTTTTATTTGACAAGTGTTTAGGGACTTCTAAATGACTAGTGGTATTTGATGAATCACCAGTGGTTTATATTTCATTTTCACATTGGAGAATGGATTTCGTGAGGTTAAACACTAAGGGACTATATCATTTTTAGCATGTTTGTAGGAAATTGCACCCCCAATATGAAAAAGACTAAAAACTAGCTCATTATAGAAACAGAGCTTGGGTCGCTCATGCGTGACGGTCCATTTTTACTCTTCAAATTGAATCAAAATGAAGAAGTATTAATGGTTTGAACAACAATATGATACAATAGCAGTTTAAACTAGAAAGGAACCACATATATTAGCAGACAAGAGATTAAGAGAATGTTAGTTTCTTTCAAACAAGCTGTTTAAAAACACATTTTTTTTTGCACTTTGCCAAAAAAGGTGAAATCACCAGGTCTTACACAATGGAGTGTAACTTCATTAAAATAAGTCCGATATTCATGATCTAAAATTCTAATAAAAGGGTACAGTATAGCAAATATGGTAAAAAAGCAACGGATGTAATCTCATTGATTTTGATGATGAAACAAATTATTGAACTTCAGCATCGATGGGTACTAATCATTTTGGGACAGCCTGTATTTCTGTACAGGAGCTGTTTATTCACCAAAAACACGGTTTTTAATTTCAAGCTTAAAGGTAGATGACCCGATCACATTTTCGTAACATAGAATTATTTCAAACATACGGAGATTTTCATATCATATGAAAGCTCGTATTTTTCTCATCATCATACTGAAATTTGACGGCCTAATTCGGTATAATGACAGAGAAATCGACGAAATAGCGTTGAATTACCGCAAATGGTGGTTACCACCGATATAGTTTGTGTACTACTCAATGGGTACAGTTCACAGCATCTTGTGCGTCTAAAATAAGAACCATAATAGCTATGCATCTCAAATTTTGGGACACGACGTTTTTAAGGATGACCTTTCATGTAGAATAGAAAACTTCAAGTTGAAAATCGGAACATCTACCTTTAACGAGCTTAATAATGTTTACTAGGATTATGATGTAAAGCATTACACATCTTGTTTATTAAAAGAATTAAGTAGACAACAGACTTGTTCAAAATTGTCTCCTTATAGATTAAAACAATAGACAGCTTTAAGGCCTATTTATGACACAATTACCACACTTTAATCATTTCATAACAAAGGAATTGATCCTTTCGCTGTCGGTATTGTAATTTTGTATTGGTCGTATCTTATGAAATATAATGGTCAAATATAATGGTCAAGACGTTAAATTGGTCACTTTTATTCAAAATAGCGTAAAATAAGTTTCCCTCAACCAATCTAAACCACATAAAATTCATATTAAAGCTAATTAATTTGTCTTTTTATCGTGGTAAATTGTTTTGAAAACAAACGAATAATTTTTTCTACAAAAATCGCTGAAGTTGAGTAACCAAAATTTTAACCAAAATCAGTGTTCATTTGTTTAAAAATGTTTAAAAAATCATTTTATTCAGTGAATTTCGCTTTATTTCGTATTAAAACGAAATAAATAAATTTGGTTAAAATGATGTACGAAAAAAATAATCGCGACCGGGTCTTAAAACGAGAGTATAAATATGCGATGAAAAATTACATAAATTGTGTTCGTATCAATAAAGGATATTCGTATAATAAGTAGAGAAGCGAAGCCCTGGCACATACTGGATTTACACTAAATAAAATGTTGTACAGCACTTACCATTAAAAGGGACACAAAGTCATGTTGATTTTTTTTAATTTTAATTAATTTACTTTAGAATTCAAGATGAACATTAACAATTGTTTCTGATAAAAAAAACCAGCAAAACTTGATTAACACAACGAATACCACCCTTAAACCATGTAAAATGCTGGTTGCGGCTGTACCATCATTTTTGAATCGACTTTTTGTTGTACAAAGAGGGCTGATTTTTCTTAATTCATCCCCGTTCGTATCATTTTTTTTTTTTTGTAATTGAGGCGTCGCTTCCACCACATCTCTTAATGCCCCTTTACACTTTTGGACCGGTGATTTTGACATTTCGCAGGTAATAAATAAATCATCTAAGATTTTGTCAACCGCTGACTTATGTTG
>CM069457.1:60925675-61048129 GCA_035610835.1 Ophiura sarsii
GCCCTTCTATGGCCTGACCGACCCATGTTTTAAATGTTCATTCAAAAATATAATTTTCTTGGGAAAATGTTTTGATATTTAAAATTAAAAAAAATGATCCTGAAATTATGAATTTTTCATAGAAAAATTCCAGAATGGAAACTTACTATTTTTCCATACGGGTTTCAACAACTTGTCTGTTGTCTTCCTCAGTGGATTGTGTTTGATCCAGAGCTAGTGTTTCTAGTCTGTTTTTTGGTGATGACGTCATCAGATGATGATGATGATGACGTACTCTGGATCAGAGGGTCGTAAAGGTGACTGAGTTGGTAAGCCCCCTCGTCGCCGTTCATAAGGTGCTTGTGTTGGTTGTTACCGCCTCTCCTCCTAATCCAGATAAGGGCAAAGCCACAGTAGTTTCTGGACCAAAGATGAATATGAAACCAAACTACAAGCCCTTCTCGATGATGAGAAAACCTACGAAAAACTTGACAAAGATCCGACCCCCAAACACAAACGGAAGCTAGTGGGTATCCTCTCTAGACTTAAGAAAGAGGAAAAAATCACTGAGGTACAATATAAATACCTCTACCCCACCACTGAGAATGTGCCTCGGGTTTACGCGACACCCAAAATCCACAACCTAATGTACCCCTCCGCCCATTGTGGATTACACAGGTTCCATCGGTTACGCGACTTCACGATCTTTGTCTGATATCCTTGCCCCACTTATTGGTAACACGGCACAGCATGTCAAAAACTCACAACACCTTGCGGAAGCAGTCTCTGAGATAATAATTGACATTGACGAGAATCTCCTATCTCATGACGTGATCTCTCTGTTTACGAATATACCCATTCCAAAAGCCTTGGTCATCGTACGCAGTCGTCTCAATGCTGATCCCACACTCAAAGATCGCACAAAACTCTCTGTTGACGATATTATGGTCTTACTTGAGTTCATACTCACCACCACATACATGACTTTCCGTGCCAAATTTACAACCAGAATTCGGTACAGCGATGGGGAGCCCGGTGTCTCCTATTATTGCTAACTTTGTCATGGAGCATCTCGAACAACAAGCCATTGCCACTGCTCCTTTAGAATGCAAACCTCGGTTCTTCAAACGGTACGTTGATGATATTCTCGAGATCGTCACCCGCGGCACAGAAGAACAATTGACAGAGCACCTCAATAATGTTGACGACACTGGCAGCCTCAAATTTACCTATGAATGTGAAACAAGACGGTAAAATTCCATTCTTAGACACCCCTCATTGTCAAAAACCGGACGGCAGCGTAAAGTTATTGATATACCGAAACCTACCCCACACAAATCAGTACCTGAACTTTGAATCAGCTCACCCTCTCTATCACAAAACTCGGCGTCATAAGAACATTGTTAGACCGGAATGAAAAAGTTGTGACGGAAGCAGCGGACAAACTAGTTGAAGAAGAGACCATCAAATCGGGCACTTAAAACGTGTGGCTACCCGGAGTGGTCTTTTGACAAAGTCAAAAAACAAATGTCCAATCCAAAAGTGAGACCCAAAGTCAACAAAAAGACGGCTGTCACAGACAAGAAATCGGTCAATTTCGTCACCCTCCCATATATACAAGGAGTCACTGAACCGGTCAGCGCATACTGAGGAAGCACAATATCAGTACGGCAGTAAAACCTCACACCAGCCTTAAGAAAATCCTTGTCCACCCCAAAGACAAGCTTGACAACGATGATAAGGCGGGTGTCGTGTACGAAATCCCTGTTCCAATTGTGCAAAAACTTACATTGGTGAAACGGGTAGAAAGTTCGGCACGAGAAAGAGAGAACATAAAACTGAAACTGCTAAAACGAGCACTCGCAATTACACTCGGGCAGCGAGAAAGGAATCCCAAAGTGCAGAGTTGAAATCCTCGGTAGCTGAACACGCAGCCAAAGAGAACCATGTCATCCAATGGGAGGAGTCAAAAATCATAGCCAGAGACGAGACCAGAAACACCAGATGGATTCGCGAATCTATCTGGATTAGGAGGAGAGGCGGTAACAACCAACACAAGCACCTTATGAACGGCGACGAGGGGGCTTACCAACTCAGTCACCTTTACGACCCTCTGATCCAGAGTACGTCATCATCATCATCATCTGATGACGTCATCACCAAAAAAACAGACTAGAAACACTAGCTCTGGATCAAACACAATCCACTGAGGAAGACAACAGACAAGTTGTTGAAACCCGTATGGAAAAATAGTAAGTTTCCATTCTGGAATTTTTCTATGAAAAATTCATAATCTTCGTTTGAATTCCTGATGAAACTATTTCATGATGATCCTGAAATGTTTTAAGATTCAAAATGTTAAGAGCATAATAAAATGTCATACTAGTTTGTTGAAATAAAACAAGATTAATAAGGGCCTCCTGCTTTTTCTGGTAAGCAAAATGTGTTGCTAATAATCAGGGCAATTGTGCGCTAAAAGTGGGGGAAATAAATAAAAACGGACTCCTCCTTCCTTTTTTGGAAAAGTCTGGATGCTAAACATGTTTTTTAAATCTTTGGTATTACCATGGACAAATTCACCAGACTAACATTTGAAAATAGCCCTTACAAATTGCACGAAGCAAATATCTCTTAATAAAAAACTTGTTCTACAGGCCCAAGTAACCATGTTTTTCCTTATAAAAAAAATACAATAAAATTGGCATTATTGTTTTTAATTTTTTGAACCAAAACCTAGACGTGAAACATGTTTTTATAAATTATGGTTTACGGTTAATAATTTTAAAAGGGCCTGAATTTGAAAACATTTGACCCAATCCTGGGTTTGAGCACGATAAATTTTAGATGAAATAAATTAACCAACTTCCGTATTCGTGTAGCCTGTAGGGAGTGTTCATAAATACTTTGGTGGGGGGGGGGGGGGGGGATTGAGGGGGGATCAGAAAAAAAATGTCATGCAAAAGGGGATCACAAAAAAATGGTACAATAGGGGGTATCAAAAAAAGTCCAACATTTTTTGGCCGTTTCGCGCACACGAAAAAAATAGGCAATTTTTGTCTGCGCTTTGCGCACAAATACGGATTCATATTTTCACGCTTCGTGCGCAGTCAAATCTACTATTGCTCGATTACTTGGACATACAGGGGGGATCAAGCAACAAAAAAATCAACGTAAAATGGGATCCATAAAAAAAATAATGCTGTTTGAGTTTGGGGGATCAAGAAAGAAACAAAACTCAGAGGCTCAACATTTCCAACCGCCCCTCCAATCAAAGTATTATTCTTTTCCTTCATGGTCAGGTAAATTGGGACATTTTGCCCATTTTCTATGTATCATGACTGCTGAATTCGGCAACCCATTTCAGATTTTGACTAAGTATTTTTTGGAAAAATGAATGTGTAATTTATGTTCCCCATATCTTTCATAATGTCACAATTCTGTCACAGAAATTTCTTGAGACACTTTTTCTTAAAATACTTGGGCAAAATTTCCTTTGGCCTTACGCTGTGATCGACCAATTTGATATGCCTTCAATACAGTGGACTACCATGGCCAAAAACACCAGGCAGAGCATATCAAATATACATTGATAGCAGAAGATGGGAGAATCGGAGAGACGACTTCAACAGTGGAATACCACGGCAAACACAATGTGGACCACATAAAATATACAGTGATAACAGGATGGGAGCATAGAAGATGTCTTCAACAGTGGAGTACCACGAGCAAAAACCATGTGGAGCACATATTATACATTGATAACAGAAGTTGGGAGCACTAATAAACATCAACAACAGTGGATACCACAGGTAAACACAATGTGGAGCACATAAAATATACAGTGATAGCAGAACATGAAGCACACAGTGACGTTTTCAACAGTGAAGTACCACACACAAACACCTTACCACAGGCAAACACAATGTGGAGCACATACAATATACAGTGCTAGCAAAAGAGGGGGCAACAAAGAGCATCTTTAACAGGGCACTACCACGAGCAATAGAAAGATATCTTCAACAGTGGATTACCACGACCAAAACCATGTGGAGCACATATTATACACTGATAACAGAAGTTGGGAGCTACAGATGAACATCATCAACGTGGATACCACAGATAAACACAATGAGGAGCACGTGAATACAGTGATAGCAGAACATGAGCCACACAGAGACAGTGGAGTACCACAAACAAACACCATACTACAGGCAAACACAATGTGGAGCACATACAATATACAGTGCTAGCAAAAGAGGGGGCAACAGAGAGCATCTTCAACAGGGCACTACCACGAGCAAGGACAATTTGGAGCATATAAACTATACGGTGATAGTAAAAGATGGCAGCAACAGAGAGACTTCATCAACAGGGGACTACCGTGGGCACACCCTATATGAAGCCACACAATATACAGTGATAGCAGAAGATGGCAGCAACAGAGAGACCCCTTCAACAGTGGACTACCGTGGGCAAACAGTATGTGAAGCACATACAATATACCGTGGTAGCAAAAGATGGCAGCAACAGAGAGACGTCGTCAAAAGAGAACTATGGTGGGCAAACACCATGTGTGGCACATTTAATATACAGTGATAGCAAAATATGGCAGCAACAAAGACACACTTCATCAATGGACTACCGAGAAAAACACCATGTGAAGCACATACAATATACCGTGATAGTAGAAGATGGGAGCAACAGAAAGACGTCGTCAACAGTGTACTACCGTGGACAAACACCATGAGGAGCACATACAATATACGATGATAGCAAAATATGGTAGCAACAAAGAGACGTCGTCAACAGCGGACTACCTTGGACAAACACCATGTGGAGCACATACAATACACAGTGATAGTGAAAGATGGGAGCAACAAAGAGACGTCGTCAACAGAGAACTACCGTGCGCAAACACCATGTGGAGCACAAACAATACACAGTGATAGCAGAAGATGAGTGCAACAGAGAGACGTCGTCAACAGTAGAATACCACAGCAAACACAATGTGGAGCGCAAAAAGTATACAGTGATAGCCAAATATAGGAGCAGCAGCGAAACATCGTCAAACAGTGTAATACCACGGCAAGCACCATGTGAGCACATCAAATATACATAATAGTAGAGCACAGAAAGACGTCAACTGTGGACTACTGTGCCCAAACACCATGTAGAGCACATACAATATACAGTGATAACAGCAGATGGGAGCAAGAAAAGATGTCGTCAACAGTGGAGTACCACCGACAAACACCATGAAGAGCCCTTACAATAAACAATGGAGTACCGTGGGCAAACACCATGATGACTTTTGAGCAACAATGACATGTCTTCAACAGTGGACTACCATGGTCAAAAACACCACGCAGAGCATTTAAAATATACAGTGATAGCAGAAGATGACAACAACAGAAAGCACCGTCCACAGAGAACTACCGAGGGAAACACCATGTGAAACAAATATAGTATACAGTGATAGCAGAAGATGGCAGCAACAGAGAGACGTCTTCAACAGGAATACCGTGGGTAAACACCACGTGGGGCACATATATTATACAGTGATAGCAAAGGATGGGAATAAACAGATGTCTTCGACAGTGGACTACCGTGGGCAAACACCATGCGGAACATATAAATACAATGATAGCAGACGATAAGAGCAACAGATAGACGTTTTCAACTGTGGACTGAGGGAAACACCATGTGAAACACATATAGTATACAGTGATAGCAGAAGATGGCAGCAACAGAGAGACGTCTTCAACAGGACTACCGTGGGTAAACACCACGTGGGGCACATATATTATACAGTGATAGCAAAGGATGGGAATAAACAGATGTCTTCGACAGTGGACTACCGTGGGCAAACACCATGCGGAACATATAAATACAATGATAGCAGACAATAAGAGCAACAGATAGACGTTTTCAACTGTGGACTGCCGGTGGCAAACACCATGTGAAGCACATACAATACACAGTGATAGCAGAAGATGGCAACACAAGAGCATGAAGTTTCATGAATCAGTAGATGAAGGGGTGACCTGCAAAACATATGACGCCAACAACTGTCATCAGTAAATAGGAGTAGAAGAGTAGGCTATATAACGATGATGGTCCACTGGAGTACCACTTCGTCCGTGGTGTATAATCATGGTTCACCACAGACGTACTGTTATTCCAATGCCCATCATCAATGCCAGCACACAATTTTGAACGCCGCCAGCTTAGTAGATGAAGAAGTCGTCCACATAACAGGTAAATATACAGTCATGTTTAAAAGGTGTCATCACTATCTTCAGTTGGCCATCCATTCTAAGGCGCTAATATAATACTATTGCTATGTAATATTCAAATACAAATACTTAAAGACATTAATCCTATACATATAAATTTGTTTCACATTTATGAAGCCTAATTGTAGTGCCGTATATAATCGTATATATATCTCTTCCAAAAAAAATGTCAACAAGCAGTTGACTTCAACATAAACAACTATATAATACACCAACCCACAAGACCCAGCAAGGGTTTGTCCAAAATCATTTGACCATTCAAATCCACCAACCGCCAAGCCCGAGAACCACGAAAACCGAGAACCGCTCTAGTTATTGATAATATACCTTTGTGAATGTTAAGTGTTTAAACTGTTTTAATTACCAGCTTACGGAATCACTTATATGATTTTACTGTCGCGTTGTTACGAAACAATTTCATAAGGATCGTAAAATATAATCAAATAATTGTTAGTTTGAACTGTTGCGTTTATACGTATTGACCCAAACTTCCCGGGCGTATTTTTGTAAATTAAACTATCAGGGGACAAAAAACGAGTCGATTTTGAGGGGGAGATCAGTGTCCGCATCCCGCCGCGGATTGAACCTGGTTCAAGCCTTATGCTCTACCGACAGAGATACACGGGTGAGGTTCACAAAACGGTTTTTTTTTACAAGTTTAACTACGCGCTAAGCGTGGTGAGAGATTTACGGGACCGCCGCGCTGTGAACGGTACAGGAAAAGGTAGCTTATTACCTTGATTTTTTCAAAAATCAAGGTTCTCTATCTGTTCCGTTTCTTTCTTCTTTCTGGCAAACCCATCTACAAAATGCTATTTTGTCTACAGTTTACATGCTACAATCACCAGATTTAGTCAGTAGGACCCCCTACCTGACCTACATATAGGGTCTTCACAGTTTGGGGTCAAAGGTCATACAAGGGTCATAAGGGGTCAAAACTTAAAACGCATTTCCAATTTAGTGAAATGACCTAGGATCGTCAAAATTGGTCCACATATTCCTTCTGACCGTACGCATATATAATAGTTCGGTTTTTAAAATTAAAAATCATTTGGGGTCACTAGGGGTAAAAATGTAAATGTTTACTCCTCGCACTGAAAATGCTATTTTTTCGGGAGGAAATGACCTATGATTGTCAGAATTGGTCAAAAGATTCCTTGTATCCATGTACATATAGGGTTGTCAGCGAATAAAAGTGACATGTCATATGAGGACACTAGGGGTCATTGACCTAAACAGGGGTAAAATGTAAGACATGCTCCGATTTTGACCAAATTTGTTTCATCTTGTAGGCATTGATGAAACAAGAAAAAAAGTCAATCATTTTTTTGGGGTCAAAGGTCAACATAGGTCACTAGGGGTCAAAAGGTCAATTTTCACTCCTCAAACTCAAAATGCTATTTTTTCGGGAGGAAATGACCCATGAGTGTCAGAATTGGTCAACAGATTTCTTGGATCCATGTACATATAGGGTCTCCGCGATTAAAAGTGACATGTCATATGGGGTCACTAGGGGTCATTGACCTAAACAGGGGTAAAATATAAGACATGCTCCGATTTTGACCGAATTTGTTGAAAAAAAGTCAATCATTTTTATTGGGTCAAAGGTCAACATAGGTCACTAGGGGTCAAAAGGTCAATTTTCACTCCTCGCACTCAAAATGCTATTTTTTCGGGAGGAAATGCCCCATGATTGTCAGAATTGGTCAACAGATTTGTTGGATCCATTAAAAGTGACATGTCATATGGGGTCACTAGAGGTCATTACTCCATAACCGTTTAAATTATGCGGCGTACTCCCCGCGTCGAAATACGCGGCACGACGGTACAGCGCTCGCTGACATGGACAGTGACAAAGTTCCTACTTCATGTACTTTTAATGTCGACGTTCTCACAGAAAACATGTTTTTATTGACTTTGGATACGCATGAACGTCGAGGAAAAGGAGTTTCATGTTATATTATTTCCGCAACTTCCCCAAATTAGGGATGTTTTTGAAGTCCACGTTAAAGAAAAAAGGTAAACCTACTAGTTTAATATTATCAAGTTGTAAGCCAAAGCTTTCATTAAAGTTATAAAGCAATCATGTATCAACCACCAATCCATGGAAGAGGGATATTTTGAATATGTCCTCGTTTTTTGCGCAAATCGGATTGCTGAAATATAAAGTGTCCTTGTTTTGTTCGACAAAGAAATCACCACCCCCACCCCCGATTCAACACGAAGGTAATTGGCACCATGATGGGATGTGTTCAGGGCCGTAAGACACTATTTTCAAAGGGGGGGGGCGTTTCTAACAACAACAATAATGTGAGTCAAATATGCGCGCGTAGCGCGCGAACATTTTCGAATTTGCACCTATTTTTTGCACGATCGAGGTACATTTTGGCTCTAAACAAGCTTGTAGCAAAGAATATTGCATTTTGGGAAGACAAATGTACACATTTTCCGGGGAAGATTTTCAAAGGGGGGGGGGGGGGGGGGGCGATCGCCACCATCGCCCCCCCTTCTTACGGGCCTGGTGTTCTTCATCTTTTCCCCGTTGGAATATCCATGTTAAAGGTAGATGACCCGATTTTCAACTTGATGTTTTCTATTTTACATGAAAGGTCATCCTTCAAATTGTCGCATTCCAAAGTTTAGGTTGCATAACTCCAATGGTTCTATTTTTAGGAGCGCAAGGTCAAAAGATATTGTGTCCTAATATTTTACAGACATAATGAGAAAAATATGGGGATTCTTCTGATACCAAAATATCTTGATGTGAAAAAAAAATCATAGCCCCAAAAAAGTGATCGGGTCATATACCTTTAACCCCTTTTTCATTAAAAAAATCAAGGACAAAATTGGTTTGAAAAATACCTATTTTTGGTTTTCAATCATGATTAAAATTAAGAAACACCCTTTTTCAATTACACTTTTTTACACATAAAATGATACATCCTTGCTCCCAACATTAGCAAGTATTTATGTCCTGTGTCATGTGTTATGTGTACCCTATATATGGGATTTGGGATGTGTTCTCATCAAATAATGAAAACCATCGGGACCGGGGCCCGGACCGGGGGTAGAGCAGAAGTTGAGTTGGGGGCCGGGTCAAATGAGCAAAATTGTCTTTGAAAGGCCGTCAAATATGCAAAGGGGATCAACCTCTAGATATTCTTCTTTTTTTGATAAATGAATATTTAAAAATACAACCTTATTGTACTTTTCAATTATCGTTTATTTAATGAAATAAGGTTTTAGTTATTTTAGGAAGGTTGTGAAAGCTTGAAACAATTGAAGCTCATCAAAAGCATTTTAAGAGTCGACTGATTTTCTGAACTACAGGGTGTCCCACGAGTTCGAAACCATTTCAAAGCTTTATATCTTCTGTAAAATAATTGATACCAAATCATACAAGTTCTACAAGTGTCCTCTATCCAAATACAATTTCAGATTTATAGTGAGAATTATTTTAACGGTCCAGATATAACGCTTTGAGAAATGGTTTCGAAACTTTTGGGATTGAACTATGCGGATCGGAAAAGATGGGCGGCGGATTCGGGGTCAGTTGAAAGAGGGGGCGAGTGCGAGTGTGCCTGGCATTCTTTTATTTAATCACTGTTATTATGGTTATCGTATATAGTTTAAAACAATGCAAAATAAGAAAGAAGGGAAAACCCTTGGTTTTTTTTGTCTTGTTTTTAAATTATTTTTTCAAAAATATAGTCGAAATTAAATAATTCATTGGGCAAAAAGAGCGTTATTTATATTACGATAAACTTGGACCCTACATTCATATACATTTTTAAATCAAATGGGTTCTTGGAATATATTCGCCATGCATGCCATCGTCTCTGGAACGAGGAACTATACCAATATCAAAATACTAGCGGCATAAAGTGTTTTTAACTGGCTTTAAAAAAACCTGTTTAAAAACACACTTTCTGCATGTTTCAACACTAATCCATTTTTGTGTGTGTTGGACAATTTGCTTTTCATTGTTCGAAATTGTGTGTGCATTGACCAGATAATGTGCATTTGGCGTTATCATTATGTTCTCTCTCTCTCTCCCCCTTTCACTTTTTGATCTAGTTTGCCCGTTATTTAGGCTATTTTTTATAGTGTGATAGTGAATTGGATAAAAATGATAAGAAAAATAAAATGTATAGATAAAATCATGTCAGTTACTTCCATGGTAAAATAAACCCATCTAAGGGAGTACATCACTATAAGTCGGTCCCCATTGACTTTACACGCTTACTACGAATTCAAAACGCTGTAAATCCAGAGTGCTAGTGACCATGGTGACTCCGGGTAGTGACTAGATCAGTGAAATGTTGATATGTTTTAGGACCATTCGTGTTTTTGAACATATTTATATGCACTAATAATCACCGTCAAGATTTTTTGCTAGAAGTCGTTGAAATTAAACTGGTATGATTACGCGAGTCAATTTCGGTTCTTATGTGATTTACATGTGTATAAATCGGCCCTTTACTTATATTTCAGCTAAAATCATCGAGTTTTCTGTTGTAAACATTAAATATATAGTCCATAAAATCCATAAAACGCAAATCTGATATCATTACCCGTAAAATTGGTGCCAATTTTGCACATTCATTTGGTCAAAAGGAACTATTAATACTGTACTCAAGTTTTGCCGGAAGTGCCGCGCAAAACCGACTTATAGTGGTGTGCACCCCTAAACAAATCATGATTTATATAAGTGTTTAGCTTCAAAAGGCAGTTTCAACATTTACAACAACTGAAATACATCTTAAAATACTTGGAAACAGTAACATTTATCAAAAAATGTGTCTACTTCAATCTTGAAAACTTTATACTTTATGTTCAAAAACTTATTTCTTTGAGAAAGATAACTTCAAAACAGTTTCAGTTTAGTAAAGACTTGATTAAAACCTCGCTGTTTGGCGTACGCCGCCCCTGAAAAATAACGCGGAAAAGGCTGCGTATGTGCGTAATAGTTTTCACAAGTACGCGCGGCTGCGTAAAATGTAAACAAAAACGTTCGGCTTCACTTTACGCAGCAAATACGCGGGGAGTTTCCCATCTAGCGCCTTACGGCGCGTAAGATATCTATGCCGAAGATAGTTATTTATGATTGTTCAGTGTTATAACAATTAGCTCTAGGACTATTATTAAGCATTTGGGTTGGATCTCTTTTAAAATGAGTTTTCCATCTACTGAAGATAACAATGATAACGATCAAAACACTGTAATTATTAATAATTATATCTAGTACTAGTATTATAATAGGCCTATTATGTATTAGCTATCCCTATTGCCTTGTCACCTAGGCCTATACGTAGATTGAAGCATATTTTTTTCATTGGGAGAAAGGTAAAAAAGTACAAGGATATCAAAGGTGCAACCACATGCACTATTTAATTAATTACATGTAGGCCTATTGTTTACATCTCATAACATCGTGATAACTAAACTGATGTTACCATATTTTTTTGGTGGGACGGACAGCAGTACGGACCATCCTCTCCCCCACCATAACCCACCCTTTCCCATTTACTTTCAGTCTAGAACATTCAGACGTTTTATTGATTCAAAAATATGAATGATGAGCCATTTTAGCGATCGAAATGGAAGAACTTTGTTCAGTCCGAATTTCAATCGGTATGTTCCCGAATTTATATATATTATTATTCAATTTAACCATAAAATATTAGGAAGATGTAGAAGAAACATGACTTGATTGACCTGGTAATCTTGGAACTTATTTTGTTTGATATTATCTTGATTATGACATATTATCAAACCGTATAGGCCTAACACCCAAACGCAAACTGAAATGTGCACGTAACTATACAAAGTTAGACTATAATATAAAAAAAACATGATAACATCGGCCTGCCCGACTATGCTTCTCCGACCATACACTCGGCATACCCATAATAATTAATATGTAGGCCTATGTCAAATGACACTTATAATTGATATGTTTGATATCAAATGACAAATTAGTACATCGAGTTGAACTAATTGAGAACAAACAAAACAACGATAAAAAGTGATAGGGATAGGGCCTACCATAATTCAGTAATGACAATAATTAAATAAACAGGTCTTGGATGGACGGGCGGGTGGGACAGACATGGACAATATCGAAAGGAAACAAAAAGAAAACATGACACCTTCGGATAAAACTCCAGTGTAAGTCTTTTTGATACTTCTTAATGTTTCAGATCATGGATTAAAAATCTTTCTCTGTCCTTTATTTTTATATTTTTTTCCTACTCTCTTTCCAAACTCCTTGACATTAACTCTTGCCCAAAGCCTTGTTTTATTTATTACTTGCTTCAGCCACACCCCGGCAAAAATTACGGTTTGATTAGTCAGGCCCCATTTGCGTAAACAATGCGTGTGACCAAGCCCTCAAACGCGCCAAAAATAAAGCGGTTAACGCAGCACGCACTGACGGCATTCTAAACAACAGCGTCGCGTATTAAGGGGTTTCATGACACATAGAGTTAACCATCACATTTTCTTGAAATTTTGATATTACGTGTTCTCAACGGTGCTGACCACGAATCTAAAATTAAAAAATGGGGGTACGGGCTTAGTTTTTGAGCTATATCCGTTTCAAAAATGGTGTTTTTTCCAAAATATACTACATGGTTCTATGGGAAATTAGGAAAAATTCGACTTTAATGGAAGATTCCACAAAATCTGCTCGTCAACTGTTCTTGTTTTTCAATATGTGCTGCGCATTTATACATTCTTTCAAATAATGAAATAAAAAAATGGGGTCACCAACTTACTTTCTCTGATAATTGTCTTTAAATGAGAAAATGCCTGCAAATTTATGTGTAATGTTTAGAGCGTAAACACACGTTAGATGCGCATGCAGCAAAAGATAACCTTCGCGCGTACGGTGCGTTAGAAATTAAGCGTTTCGTTTAATGGTGACGCATAGGTCGCGCAGTTTATGTCATGATCCGCGAAGGGGAACATTCAGATCTCAGACATGTTTGGCGTTACTTTTGAAAAGTGAGTCCTTTTTGCCAACGAAAACCAGCGTACACGATTGCTTGATGATGTATGAAAAATTGTTTTGCAACTAAACTATAGACCGTAGGCCTACTATCATGACCAGTGATGACTAGTAATGGGAAAGCAGGAAGTTCAGACCTGAGTAGCGATGTGCACCGCACTCTTGTATACACGGCAACCGTGTGTAGGCCTATCATAAATAATACGAACCCGATTCATATTGGTTACAAACTCCTTCCCACCCCTACCCACCCCACCCGACACACATGCCTGTCCTGCCTCGCAAGTCACATCGATTTCTCCCACCCTACACCCAAATCAATTGTTAGTCACGTCTTTTTTGTTGTTGTTATAGGCCTACTTGGAATGCATTTTATGTCCAAAAAAGAAAACTCGTGATTTTAGCATGTTTAGTTTAAAACATAATTTTACGTATCGATTTACGATACTTTGGACCATAGCCTATTATTTTTTCAACATGTAATCAACCTATTATCATTAATCACACTTTTTTGAGAATTTAGGGCAATCAGTAGGCCTTACATAACATTCCCATATTTCAACATGACGGCGGCTTGTCAGGGCCCACAAATATTCGCAATTTCATGTAAGGATATGGTATTTATTAATTGCAACAACAACAAAATGGGGGCCTATTTCAATTTTTCAAGATAATCAGTGCGTCCTTGTTATTGTTTTTTATATTGGGATTTTGTTATTAGTGTTGTTTATTTATTTTTTATTTTTTGCTTGTTTGCAGTCGTGTCTTTTGTGTTTTTGCTAGTTATTTACTCGCTTTTTTGTTTGTTTTGTTTTCGTTTGATTATTCGTTTTTTTATTTGTTTTGTTAAGGTTGAGTTTTGTTTTAAAACCGCACTCTTTTGTGAAAGTTAATCGGGTTTAAGGGGCCACTTTAAAGTTGGGCGATTTAATAACCTAATAACTCAGAAATATGCGTACAAATTACGCTTGATTTTTCAACTCACACAAAGGGGTCATTAAATGAGAACGCCCATCGCAAAATTGGGCAGTTAGTCAGGGCCACTATGAGCTTTGTAGTAGATTCGTTGGATTTTTGTGGGGAGTTGCTAATTTTTGCTTTTTCATGAAGGTAAAGGTCTACAGAAAGTGAAAACCAATGTTTACACATTTTTAAAATCCGTTATAGCAGCCATTTTGGAATTTCAAAATGGCCGCCAATCTTCATCTCATTAAATGACGTATAGCAATCAAAATGTATGGTGAAAACCGTGAAAGTATAGTGTTAATAGTGGGATGTGTGTATATGACCACTACACACTCATATCCAGAACTTTTGCTTATTAACACACCGAAACCAAAATGGCCGCCAAAATGGCCGCCAAAAATGGTAAAATTCCATAAATTGGCATATATGATCCAACATGTATGTTTAGAGTATAGCTTTAACAATGGGATGTATGATACAGACCACTGGAAACTCATATCTAGTATTCTTGTTTTGTTAACATACTTTAAAACCAAAATGGCCGCCAAATTGATGGCCAAAAATGGTCAAATATTATACAAATTTCAATAGAATAGCATAATATCAACTGAAATGTATGATGAAAATATGATTTTAATGATGGGATGTATGTATCAGACCACTAGTAACTCATATCAAGTACTGTTGCTTTGTTGACATAGTTAAAAATCCAAAATGGCTGCCAAAATGGCCCCAAAATGGGTCTCAAAATGGCTTCAACAATTGTCAAATTCCATAAAATGGGATAATATCAACCAAAATGTAAGATGAAAGTATAGTTTTAACATTGGGATGTATGTATTAGACCACTGGTAACTCATATCCAGTATATTTGAATTATAATAACATACTTTAAATCCAAGATGGCCACCAAAATGGCAGCTGTAAATGTAAAAATAGTCTACATGAGTGTCTGACAATCCAGAATAGATATTGTAAGAATATTACATCACATACACCACATAGTATGTTCTAAACTGTTAAGCTATTGCTTTTAGATATAAGGCCCACCTCTGTGACAATTTTGATTCTGTATCACTCTCCAAAATGGCTGCCATTACTGCCATTAATTCATAAGTGCGTGCTTTTAAGAACGACGCATACCCTATATATTTATATATATAAGCCTACAATGATCAATCAGTGAATATTTCATGTTTCCTTTGTTCAATACATGCCCTGAACTGACCAAATGGTCGGCGACTGATGATTTGAGGCCCTATCCGCCCAAATGAAACCATGGTATCGCCTGTTGCTATAAGATTTGATCTGTAAAACGTGTATAATATTTCATGCTCATTTGATCATATATTACTCTAGCTTTATTGGCTTAACTATCAAGTTGAAATACCGATTTCTACCAATTAATTAGAGTTAGGCCTACATGTTTACGAAATAAATATATCTTACTATAGCACTCCCATTTAGCAACTAATAAACCTAAAAGTATCATCACTATACTTTGTAACGTGACATTTCACTATTTCAACCGGGCTTGGCTTGTGTATCCCCTAATCATGATTTGCTCAAGGTGTTGCTTCTACGTGTTGCGTTGTCTATATTTATTTGATTGACTTCGGTTTTTCTTGTAGCTATATTCCTGAGCAGTCCCTACTATTATATAGTTGATGTTAAATGACCTAACAATATTGTATTGTATTGTAAATGACCATACTATGTAATACCAACACCCCGAATCTAATGGGACAGCATTCACTATATTATTATGATAAAGCCTAGATCTAGTTGTTTAGGTGTTGCCTTTGTGGCTGATTTAGCCCAATTAGCCCAATGAGTACTCATATAATTCGATTGTCATAGTTTATCAAATAAAAGGCTGTTCCATATCAAATAAACTTACTCCCTTTGAAATAAAAAAGGCTATTCCATCAAATAAACTTACTCCCTCTGAAATAAAAAGGCTATTCCATCAAATAAACTTACTCCCTCTGGAATGAAAAGGCTATTCCATCAAATATACTTACTCCCTCTGAAATAAAAAGGCTATTCCATCAAAACATTCAAATATCCGGTGTATCCTTGGTGTAATTCATTTATGAGTTAGACTGGTGTTAACACAGATTTTGTTCTTTTGATCTTGTTCTTTCGATGATGATACATGTTAATTCAATGAAGCGATTTGGTAGTGTGTACGCTTCCGTCATTATCTAATGAAGATCAATGTTCATTGAATGAAGCAATTTTATAGTGTGTATGGGGTCAATGAAGATACATGTTAATTCAATGAAGTGATTTTGTACGCTCCCTTCATTAACTAATGAAGATCAACATGTTCATTGAATGAAGCTATGAAGCGATTTGGTATTAATGTGTACGCTCCCTTCATTAACTAATGAAGATCAACTAATGTTCATTGAATTAAGCTATTTTATAGTGTGTACGGGGTCTAAGTCACTGGCCATTTGTTGAACACCAAACATGCCGCCGTTCAAACAATGGCACACCACAAATGAAACAAGATGGTTGTTTGAGAACTGCATTTCTAGAAAGCTTTCAAAGCATATAATATGGTGTGACTTTCAAGGTTTATCTCTTCTTTTCCTACATATGTCGAATCTTAACTAAAGGTCTAATGAAGGTTCAGTGGTGACATAAATTTCAGTTTTGCAGACTTTGACCAAAGCTGCATCCTGACATATTATATCTTTGACTGGTACGCAATGTAAGACTACATTAGGTCATGTGCACGATCAAAATATGGCTTTTCCTTACATTTGGTATGGTGGAAGGTCTTATGGTATAACATATTGAAATACATTTTATAATACATTTTAATACATTTTAAATAGTTGTTGCCATTGCAACATCATTTGTAGTTTGGGCTAATTTAGGCTCAGACATTTCTAAGGAAAAAATATGTCAACATGTACCCTGTTCTTCCAAAGCTACACTGCAAAAAGGTTCCTTAAATATTTACTCAACATTTTACACAACGTTGTTGAAGTATGCAACCGCTTAACAGTTGCGTAAAATTTACCCAACACCATGTTTTCACCAACAGTTGAACAATTCCAGTTACTCAGCAGTTGCACAATTTTAATTACACAACAGTTGGGTATTATTAATTAACCATTTGTTGGGCATTTTGTGACTGTTGCTTAATTTGTGAATTGTTTTCATTATATATTGAGCATTTTTGTATAGCAACTGTTGCTTAATTTATCAAATAAAGCCATATGTTGGGTATTTTATTTGTGTCAAGTTTTTATTATATTTTGAGCATTTTTGTATAGCAGCAACACGCGGTAGGCAAAATAATGTGCATTCTGGGCGATGCAGCAGAGCTACATACATCACTTCCTCCCGGTAGTGAACCGGTAACTTGTAATGGGAATTCTAGGCGATGCAGAGCTACATACATTAATCCCGTTCGGTAGTGAATCTGTAATTTATTTTAACATGTTATTAAACTATAGACTTATACATGATATCTGACATCTCTTATCAATGGTGTTATTACTGTGAACGTTTGCCAAACGTAGTCTTGCTATCTGGGTATGAAGGTATAAATAGTCCATATTATATAATACATAAACATATTTATGTGATTCTTCTGGTGCAAAATAGATCACATGACATGAACTATTCAGTATATGTCCATGTCGTGTATATTTTGGCTATACAAATCGACTATTCAATATTCATCGCTATAGTGACGTCGCTATAACACCGTTGAAATGATATTCATGAACAAATATATGTCAAACAAGGATGGCAATTTTAAACTATTTGTCAGTGTATTCCGTTTTGGATGCCAAGACAGAATAAATCTAATTGTGGTCCTGCGCTGCAAAAAAGGTTGCTTACATATTTACTCAACATTTTACACAACGTTGTTGAAGTATGCAACCGCTCAACTGTTAAGTAAAATTTGCCCAACACCGTTGGATAACATGTTTTCACCAACAGTTGAACAATTCTAGTTACTCAAAAGTTAGGCAATTATATTCACTCAACAGTTGTTCAAGTATGCAACAGCTCACGAAATTGGCTTTTTTGGACAACAGTTGCCTAAAAATCACATGTGCGTAACTTCCATCAACTGTTGCGTGATTGTGTTGCGTGATTGCGTCCTCAATGCTCATGCAACAGTTGCCAAAGTGGAATATTTTTACGCAACATATTTTAGCAACTGAAACAGTTTCCACCAACATTTTAAGGACATTGTTTTCGACGAATTGCTCAACGCTGGGGATTTTTTACTTTATACAACGTCTAACTTTCCACCAACGGATGATAAAAGTACTTTTAGCAACGTATTTTAAGCAACCTTTTTGCAGTGTACTGACATAAAAGGGTTATAACGATATCAAAATAAATAAAGGACTTTGTGTTGCAAGGTATAAAGTTTCCTCTTTACTGACAGGTTTTGCCAACTCGTCAACATTGTTGTGTATCCTATTGTTGGTTCTGGCAACACTAGTTGTATAACATTAAAAATATGCGTTTCTTTCCCAAATTTAATACGCAAGAACAATCAATTTGCCTGGGCATTCAGATTGTTTTCTGGTTGGTTTTGAATATAGCATACATTGCCCCTTTTAATTCTGGAGAGAACTGCTTGGGCAAATATTTACGAATACATGTACGACACTGTTGCCAGAAAGTAGTACTGACTACTAACCACTTTTAATGGTTTGCTTCTAATTTGTGCCATTTAGGTCAATCTCTGGCCATTTCCCCCTGCTTTAATGATGTATACACATAATTTTTATAGTAAATATCCAGTTACATGTGGTTTCTATTGTACTGTATTATTTTAGATGATCTCAGCTCGAGCTACCTAAACATGGATCTTATCGAGGCAGTCAATACAGAAGATCTAGATAGGGTACGACAGATATTACATAAAGGCAATGTTGACGTTAATTATGTTCCAAAAGGCGGTCGGTTGGTAAGTTTGAAAATTCAATTTCTTATATTGTTAATATGTATAGTAACATCAAAGCAACGTGGTGATCTAGGCCTTTGAACAGGGTTTATTACATGTATATAAAACACACTATAGGAGACTAATATTACTCGTCACTTATAGAGTCACGGTAACTATACGGTAAAGTCTGAATCGGAACAGTAACTGAAAACACGATGGATCGCATCCTCCGCGAAGTGTCAACATCGCATGGCAAAAGTTGCGATGTGGTGTTGTATAGCGCGCGCTCGCGCGTGTAAACCGCAAGATTGTTCAGTTGCTGATCTGATGAACCCTAAAACAATCAATAATTCAGATTACCAAATTACAAGAGGACCCGGGCGGTAAAACATTATTATAACATAAAGTTCTTGAGAAGAAATTTCTGTGCGTGTCTGCATGCAGTTACCAGTTCGTTGCGTTTATTCAGGGTGGCCCAAGATGGTCTGCATATTATAAAATACTTCTCCCATAGGCAGTGGCTTCATCTGTTTGATGCACCAGCACTGTTGTGATGTTATGCTTGTTTGATGACTCTCCAAGATGTTATACTCAACATCGCTGTCCTTTAGATCCTATACTCATGTGCTGAGTCTTTTGTCAATAGTGTTAAATGATGATCTGTGATTTCCGTAGCGTACATTAAACGTATTGTCGGTTAGGAGTTGTTAGGCTAATGTACATTTGGTCTAGTTTGATGTCCTTGGTACTGACAATTGCCTGATATATACTACTGACTTTTTCAGACATTATCCGGACATTGGGCATTCATCCGGTTTCTGGCAGTTGCATTCTTTAGGCTCGGGTTGTTCTGCTTGAGGAGACAAGATTTTCTTGCTGTGTCCGTCGATGGTCTGTTTAGCAATATCCATGCAGCTGTAGCTTATTTTGATATTGATCACGATACGTGTGCACCTGTGCACACGTATCGTGCACGGTGTGCACGGTGCGCGGTGTGCACATGAGGTGTGCACATGCGGTGTGCACATGCGGTGTGCACATGCGGTGTGCACATGCGGTGTGCACATGCGGTGTGCACATACGGTGTGCACATGCGGTGTGCACATGCGGTGTGCACATGCGGTGTGCACATGCGGTGTGCACATGCGGTGTGCACATGCGGTGTGCACATGCGGTGTGCACATGCGGTGTGCACATGCGGTGTGCACATGCGGTGTGCACATGCGGTGCGATGAGATTTTTAGTCCTCTCTCGGCAGGATTATGGTGGTTTCTCAGTTTAATATTCATCGCCTTCAAAAACTTCAGAATCGTGCTTGTTTATATCCTATATATGTATATGTATATCACTGAAATAAAGGGCATTCTTGCTCTGTTGCTTTGTAAAATAAAATTGGTATAAAATACAATTTGGACTATCAAAGCACTTTTTGTTTTTCCTCTATATTATTTAAATGTTATATGAGCAGTTTTTCATAACATATCGGACAGATGCTGTTTTATTTTGAATCTTAAATTAATACCTACTTAAATAGCCATTTCGAAATTTGATCAACAATTGCTAAAAACTGATGTATTTTCAATCACAATTATGATATTCGTGATTTATACTCGCATATATTTGCATCATATTAAAGCTTACATCCTCATCTTTCATTTGGCACCAATCATGATAAAATAACATGTTTAAAAATATAAATATCCTGAAAAACAATATTGTGGTGGAAAAACGGAATAAATTGACTGTTTTTGGGCAAAATGTCACACTAATAATAATAATAATAATAATGAACATTTATAATGCGCGCAAATCTGCCAAAGCACTCATGGCGCATTGAGCAATTAAACAAAAGAAACAATGAAACCAGAGCAGAGAACATTATACATATACAAATAATGCATAAAAAAGCAACAATTATACAATGCAATAAATCACAACATCAATTATAAGCAGTATAAAGACATCAAAAAAAGTAACTCGGCTGTTGTAAAAGCACCTATAATTTTAAAATTGTTACTCATATTCTAAAAATGAGAACACCAGGAGACGGACAATTCAATTACGGTGATTTTGACACCTTGTTTGTTAAAATCGATAAAGTATTGTTGTCGCGGTATGTGCTTACAGATGAAAAGTGCCATTTTCATTGTTGCATTAACTCCTATTAATCTCTCTGATTCAGCGTGAAGATAATAGGGAGAATTTTGATAGTTTGTCCATGGCGATGACCTGTCCTGTCTGTCTTTTCGGACCTTCTGAGCATTTGGAGTTTTAAATTCATCCTTTTTAATTGTAAAGAAGTACGCCTGTCATCCCCATTACATTTGTCCCGGATTATGCTAATCAAGTTTACAGCACAACAAGAACAGCTAATCAAAACTCCCGCTCTTCACGCTGAATCAGAAAGTTCAATAGGAGGTAATGCAATAATGGAAATTGCGCTTTTTATCTGTAAGCACATACCGCGACAACAATACTTTATCGATTTTAACAAACAAGGTGTCAAAATCACCGTAATTGAATTGTCCGTCTCCTGGTGTTCTCATTTTTAGAATATGAGTAACAATTTTAAAATTATAGGTGCTTTTACAACAGCCGAGTTACTTTGTTTGATGTCTTTACATCAGATGAGTGTTGAGGCCAGTTTTGAATGATGAGGCTCGGATATGATTAGGAAGTGAATTCCAGAGCCTAGGCGCAGCAATGGTAAAGGCTCTGTCCCCCCATGACCGATACGACTTTTCCATGACCAGAAGATTTGTTGATGTAGAACGCAAGCCAGACCGAGACGGTTTATACAATGTTAGAAGTTCAGTAATGTAGGCAGGAGCAAGTTCATTTACGGCACGATAAGTGAGTTTGAGAAGCTTATATTGAATTCTGGGATAAACTGGTAGCCAGTGCAAATCAAACAAGATTGGAGTTATGTGAGAGGATGGTTTTGTGCGTGTAATGAGACGTTCAGCCGTGTTCTGAATTAATTGCAATCGATGAATCTGTTCTTTAGGAAGTCCGTGAAGGAGAGAATTACCGATGCCTAATCTGGAAGTGATGAAGGCATGAACCAGTTGTTCTGTTGTCTTTGAGTTCAGAAATTTCCGAATTTTGCCCAGGTTTCTTAATTGAAAAGAAGCAGATTTGACAATGGAAGATATGTGCGAAGTTAGAGTCATTGGCGCATCCATGATGAAGCCAAGATTGCGAACTTGTTTCACTGGAGCAATGGTTGAGCTGCCTATATTAATGTGAATGTCAGAAAGCTTGTCTAACATGTGTTTGGAGCCAAATAAGATAAATTCAGTCTTGCCATCGTTGAGTTTGAGAGAATTAATTTTCATCCATTGACGGATCTCCTCAACACATGCTTCAATAACATGAATTGCATCAGTGGCAGCTATCTGGTTAGCATCAAATGAAAAAATAAATTTGGGTATCATCTGCATATATGTGGTATTTGAGGTTGTATTTCTGAAAGTCTATATGATGGATTGGTGCGGTGTAGGTGACGAACCATTGTAGTCCCAGTACGGAACCTTGGGGCACAGAATAGTTCAGAGTAACTGGCTCAGACGAGGTGTCTCCAATTCGCACATGTTGTATCCTATCCCGTAGGTATGATTTACACCATTTCAGTGCTACGCCTGATACACCGATGTTATTTTGAAGCCTTTGGAGCAGGATATTATGATCCACAGTGTCAAACGCAGCACTGAATCAAACGCAGCACTAAATCTAAATCAAGATATAGAATTTGCCAACACCCCATATCCTATGCAGTGTCATACATATTTATGATTCCATACGGTTGGAATTGCTCTAACAAAAAATGCCGTTGAGATTTTGTCTGTGCATATTTTTATTGCTGGCAGGCTGTCTGTATCCTATTCATGCTATTCTACCGTGACGACTGCTAAAGGCCTTGTTGTGTTGTACGCGGTTTGCTATGGAGCAACGAACATTGCGTGATGGCCAGTGAAATATACATCACTCACTGTCGGTTACACCGTTGCTCACCGCTACATCTAGTTTTTCATATTCCTAAGCGTTATACTCGCTGTCCGACAGCAATTTCTGGTTCTTAACCACTGCCAATGCCATATCATGATCCTGAAAGCACTCACAATCAGCTTGATGAGGCCTTTCATCCCCCACAACGTTAACAACTTTTGCCGTTCCATCATCAGCCATCTTGCTTTTGCCGGGCTTTTATGCACGTGACTTGCGCAAGGTTTTATTCCTTTTACGCATAAAGTTTGCTCATATAGCAGGTCAGAGACTGGCAAATGTATGTTAAAGATCAAAAGTTGAGTAAATTTTACTCGGCCACCGCGATTTTTTTGGAATTCACCTTTTATTTTTAACCCATCCAGTACATGACAGTTTTAATCAATCGTATAAGTTTTACTCCTTCGAGGGTAAAAAGGTACTCAACTTTCTACTCAACTATTTTTACACGGCAACTTTTTACTCCTTATATTTGCAGTGTTGAGAATGTGTGAAGCTGTGTCAAATTGATTATTACACAGATTGCATGATTTGTGGTATGAGTTTGGGTAATAGCGATGTAATAATGAATTACATTCAAGTAATTGTAAACGGGTTTAAAGCATGAATTTGACGAGATTGTCTTGAAAGACCATGTTAGATAAGTAGTTGTTTGACATTTGGAAATCTATATCTGGGGTGTTTAATATTCTACCTTGCGAAAGCTTTGATTTGAATCTTGCAACGCGTTTATTATAATGATTTATGTTGATGTGATGGGACACGGCAGAGTGGGTTTTAAGGACGATGGACACTTCATCATGGATTGTACTCGTAATTACGTAATCGTCTCCGTTTATCTCTAAACTCAAGCATTCGCGCATACATAGTTCATTTAATTCAATCCACATCGATTTTGGCCAGTAAACCTTGCTTCCCTTTTCCACTCTGCCTTGTTAATCAACCTTATAACCAGCGAATGTACGAGCATGGTCATTTGTTTTAGTGGCTTTTCGTTTTCCCATGTGTAGTATAATGATGAATGTATCTAGTTTATGGGTCATCGGCGTTAAGGACACTTAATAAAATGAAATCTTTTTGGCTATTGAGATAGTTGTAGGGTTTGAAATGCCAAGCCCACCATGCCCACCTGATTTTCTTGGCATGAACATAAAATCTCTATTGGATTTATTGAGCCCAAACCATGTCCTGATATGATGAACAATACTGTCCTCAAACCCAAACAACTGGACAAGAGGTATTGAGAGGTTATACAGATACAAATTTAGTTTGGACATCACCATAACGTTAATGGCTTCAAGTTTGGCGACTATAGGTAAAACAGAATTTGCTATTTGCGACATTGTTTTCGAAAGATCGTCAAAAACCGATTTCACTTGCGTTTGATTCGATTTGCCATCAAAACAATAATCATACCCTAAATATGTGTATTTACCAGATTTGCCAACTTTGGGAATTTCCTTTTCTTGGATTTTTAGCTTGATTTTGTTTGTGTCGTCCCTTTTGTTCCTGTTATTACCGGTTCTCCGGCCATGCAAAATTGCACATTTACGATGTTTAATCCTCATACCAGATATATTTAAGAATGCTTCTGTTTGATACCCATTTCAAGCATTGAGGCTTCATCAGTGGTTGCCAACATGATATCGTCAACGTATCCTTGGACCTTGTTTGGTGTACAATGTAGATGGCTCGTCGACATTATTATATAACCAGCGCAGCCATATGTCAATACCTTGTTCAAACGCTAATACAGAATATGGACAACCTTGGATGATGCCTCTTTGTCTTGTAATGGGTTGCGTCATGCCTGATTTTGTTTCAACTTGATATGCAGAATTTGTTTGTGTAAATGTTCTTACTTAAGTGCATCTTGGTAACCATATGTTCTGAGAGACTGAATCATCAGTTGATGATCAATACTCGCAAAAGCATCAGCGAGATCCAGAAACATAAAGTACATATTCCCTGATTGGTGCTTGAGATCAGTAATTGTGGAGTTTAGACCAAAAAACCTGTTATTGAAGGCCATTGCGCGGTAATGGACCTTTCTGTTTACATGATATACTTTGTGAGTCAACAATCCATGGTATTACCCTTTTGCCGATAATCATCATAAACATTTTATATATAGTGACAAGTTTTGAGATTGGTCTCCATTCAGACAGATCTATTGATTCCGTACTCGATTTAGGTATTTTTTTTATATCAAGTTAAAACTTGATTAAAGCATGTTTCTAGTCTGATGGGATCTTACAGTTTGCAAGACATGTATTGAAAATCGATGTAAGAATTCGTACCATATTAAACAGTTTGTAGTCGACGTTAAGTTAAGTTGAGTCAGTATGAAGGATAGAAACATGTGACTTCAACACCTTCTTGAAACTACGCAATGTATACATGCCTCCCTGATGTTTCGTGGGAGGCTGTTTCCACAGCAAGTGTGCCGACACATAAAATGATTTATCCCCAATGCGATTTTTTCCCATATGAACAGAAAGAAGGGAGGAATCAGATGAAGAAGGTGTAGTGGGTCCAGTTATAGATGTTGTTGTATGGGAGAGGAAGTCCGTAAGGTAATCTGGTGCATTGCCGTGAAGACATTTGAAAACGTACATGCATATTTTGAATTTTGACGCGCTCCCGTATTGGAAGCCAGTGATAATTGTTCATGAGGGGTGAAGGACTGTCAAGCTTGCCCGCGGAGAAGATAAGTTTGACGGCTTTGTTTTGTAAAGACTAAAGACGACCAAGGTCCTTAGATGTGGGGCCATGCAGGCGTGCATTGCCGTAGTCCAGACGTGAGAGAAGTAGACAACGGATGACGTGGAGTTTGTGTCCTGATCAAGATATTTAGCAATGCGACTGATGTTCCTTTAAAGGTTCAGTCACACAGAAGACAGCTCCCGACCCAACCTCTTCCCAACTTCACAAGACCACCATTTTTTTCTTCAAAATCGGCTGAAATCTTGTTCAAACTTGCACAATTTATATTTTGGATCCCGACCAGGGATGAGCAGGGATGCCGACCTTCCCGATTAAAAAAAACCGCCATGATTTGTTTAGGCTGCGAGAAAAAATCGTGGCGAGTTTGTCAAATTTGCTACGTGCTCCCGACCACACAAGACTGCAGAAGACTGCACAGGACAGTCCCAGACCTTGCCGTTACTACACATGCGAAAAAGAAAACTGCTCACGATTTCGTGGCCAATCGTGACCAGTCTTGAGCAGTCTGAAAGTGGTTTTCTAGCAAATAATCGGCTGTGTGACTGAACCTTTAGTTGAAAGTTGACAGAAGAGATACGACTATGGACGTGTTAAGTCTGTGACGAAGGGGTATCAACCGAGATTGCGCACCGAGAAACTTGGTTTGATCTTGTCATCACCATCTGTAAGTGTAACGGGTGAGAGTTTGTTTAGTCCTTGGGTGGTGCCAGCAATGAAAAATTACGTTTTACTATGATTGAGTTTTAATTTATGTACAGCCATCCAGTTACTGAGCTCAGTGATACATGCTTCATGTTTTGAAAGAGCAGTTTGATATGCTTCTGGTATACTCGGGTCAAACGAAATATATGTTTGAGTGATATCGGCATAAACATGGAAACTAAATCCATGGTTACGTATAATGTTACCAAGAGATGATAATATATAGAATACAATCCAAAGGGCCCAGTACAGATCCCTGAGGAACTCCATTGTATAATTTACGACCCGTAAACCCCGTATATATACGACTCTCCAGATAAGATCTTATCCACTGGAGAGCCTTGCCAGAAATCCCAAAACCGCTCTCAAGATGACGCAATAGCATATCATGATCAATAGCATCGAATGCTGCAGACAGGGTTAAGCTGATTGCCGACAACTTTTTCAATTATTTTGGAAACAAAGCTGAAGTTAGAAACAGGCCGATAAATTAGCATAATTATTGCAGTCAAGGGATGGTTTCTTGAGTATCGGTGTGATCAGAGCACAACACATGGATCTTGGAAAAGTAGCAGAAGACAGGGAACTATCTATAACATGAGCAATAAACGGAAGGAATACTTGTACGTGTTGTTTCACTAACCAAGTTGGTACACAATCAAGTTTACAGGTCTTTGTAGGTGGACCAGTAATCAATTTACTTACTTCCTGTACAGAAACTTGACTGAATTTTTCAAATCTACTCCGACACGTATTACTACCAGCATGTTTACTATTTACACTATGTTTACTACCATAGGCTTCCTCATCAAGATTTTGACGGATTTTGAGTACCTTGTTCCAGAAAAAGTTAACAAACTTGTTACACATCATTTTGGTTGAGAGCCCAGTAGGCAAACGTTTGACATTATACAGATACGACATGATGAGCGCGTCTACTTCCCGACGCGACGCACTAATCCAACACCGAGGGGCCAGCAATTCACACTACTTCCCAGTATAAACCATGTTGTATTTGTTTTAATATACATTATAATTATTCATCACGATCTTATAAACACTTACAACTTACCTTGTTTGTTGTACGAGGGTCATTCAATAAGTTCTACCTCCTCACTCATAACATCGTTAATTTGAATGTCAGCCTCATGACATTTGTCATGATTATAGCTCTGAATCATAGCTACACATATATAGTAAATGCTAATTGATACCATTTCACTTTTGTCATGATGCAATCAAAGCCAGAGAGAGATTGTGGAAAACGGACACGGAGAATTACCCTCAAAATAAATACTTGTTTTTTCGTTTTCTCTCCGTATTGTATGATTAGGTATAACCGCCCGATTTAAATTACTGAAAATAGAAAACAATGGATGATTTCTGAATATAATAATAATAATAATAATAATGGATTTATAAAGCGCCGTCTATCTAGGCAGCCTATTCCGAGGCGCTATAAATACAAACATAAACATAAGCATGTGACCTGAAGCAATGAGCAAAAAATGGATTAAAATACAATTAAACATGATGTGCACATTGGAACAAATATGTTTTCAGACGGTGTTTAAAAGCATTGATTGAAACACAGCAACGAATGTCCACAGGTAGAGAGTTCCATAATTTGGGTGCACATGAAGAAAACGCTCTATCACCATACGAAGATATTGTTTTTGGTGCTGACAGAAGAAGTTTATTCGCTGATCTAAGAGTCCTTGCCGGCTCATATGGAGTGAGTAATATAAGATGGCGCGAGTCCGTTGAGTGATTTCCATGTTAACAGAAGAATTTTGAAATCAATTCTTTGACGAATGGGTAACCAGTGAAGCTGTATAAGAGTTGGGGTTATGTGGTCATATTTACAAGTTTTGGAAAGCACACGAGCAGCTGCATTTTGTGTTCGCTGGAGTTTATCAAGGAGGGCGTTTGAAATGCCATATAGAAGTGCATTTCCATTGTCGAGACGGGAGGTGATGAGGGCATGAACGAGAATTGAAGCAGTGTCATCAGACAAGATTTTTATGATTGAAGAAATATTACGAATTTGAAAATATGCTGACTGACATATTTTCTTTACTTGTTCAGCCATTTTCATGTTGTCATCAAGGACAATGCCCAGGATTCGAGCAGAATGTGCAGACGTAATGCTTGCATTGGCAATCTGAATATGATTGTCATTGATTTTAGTGTGCATTCTTGGAGTTGTGAACATTATAAGTTCCGTTTTGTCATCGTTTAATTTAAATTTGTTCACCGTCATCCAAGACTTGATATCTGCGACACAGTTTTCAATTTTTGAGCGCACAGTTGATTCCTCATCCGGTGAGTTTAAATCATATGAAAAATAGAGCTGCGTGTCATCTGCATAAAGGTGCACATTAAGTTTATGGTTCCGTGCAATGTCTGCGATAGGGCCGGAATATATGGTAAAAAGCAAGGGCCCCAGCACTGATCCTTGGGGCACTCCAAAACGAAGAGGTGCAGGTGCAGACAAAGTGCCGTTATGTTTACAGATTGCTGTCTATTTCTAAGGTAGGAGCAAATCCACTCAAGAGCACATCCTTCAACTCCAATAGACTCCAGGCGACATTTTAAAATTCCATGATCTATGGTATCAAAGGCAGCGGAGAGATCCAATAAAACAAGAAAAACACCATATTTCTTGTCAAGAGAGCACAAAATATCATTCTGTACTCTCACCAATGCAGTTTCGGTACCATGATTTTTCTTGTAGGCTGATTGAAACGGCTCAAATAATTCATTTGTCGTAAGGTAATCAGTCAGACGAGAAGCAACTACTTTCTCAATAATTTTAGATACAAAATTGAGATTTGATACAGGACGAAAATGCTATACTATCATGTATAAATCAGATTGTAGTCAATATTAACCTTTGTAGCTTGCAAATAGTATAATATCAACTCGAATGTATTGACACGCCTTTAGCATAATGTATTACTGATATTCAGTCAAATGTTCGTTCTTACAAGTCAAGCGATGCCTCGAATGTTAAATCTAAACATGATAGTAACTTTATCAGTTTTCTTTATATGCAACATTTAAAATAGTTCATCAGATAGTCAGTGATAGAAAAATATATCTTCGAGAGACTTGAAATATATCCATTTAGTCCTGTATATATCCTATATAAAAATCAAATATGACATTTGCAGCGGTTCTCTAGGGTAGGTTAAAATTGATGACTGTCCTGGTCTGGTCTTGGCGAATGTTATTGTTTAAAGTCTGTTCAAGAGATATTTTAACTTAGATATGTAACTTAGAACGAGTGTAATTGACCAAATGAATAGCACTTAGGAGACATTTGGCTGTTTTTTACCCGTTTCCGTCGAACTAAATGGAAGGTGTTTTTTTACTGCATATCCAGAAAAGTAAAATAAGTATTCAGACTAATATACTATGATTTTGTAGCTGAGATTCAAAGCTTCAATTGTGGAATAATTCATACGACGGGCTTGTATAGTAACAACGTTATGAGGTAGGAGGTAGAACTTATTGAATGACCCTCGTAGATAATCCAAAAATGACATGGCCGGTGTTTCCTATCATCAAAAATCCAATAAATTTCGTAGTAAACAGTCGATATAAACGATGTCAACATTCAAAGTTCCAATAAAACGTCAACGTTTGAAGAAAATAACGCTGTTTTCAAACAAATCACTATCTTTTAAATTTATAACAATTCAAAACTGTCATAAACCAAATAAGAAGTTATTTATGCTCACGTTACAATTGTGAACACCGAAAGCAGCTGCCTTCTGACTCTGGTGAAATTGACGCGATACACCGATGTTGAGGCCTACTGAAATGGGCGAATGTGTGAGATCTTTCAAGATAGTTGACTAGTAGCCAATTCTGTCATTGATGTCTACTGTGAACTGGACAAGTTACTCGTAGCCAATTCTGTCATTGATGTAGACGGTGGCTCATGCATGCTTGCTGACCCAGATCCAGATGTACTTGGCCTATCATTTGCATCAGACCTACCAACTGTCTGTTGTAGGCCTAATCCAAGCTTACTGTTTGATCACGGTTTATTTGGAAATCCATATTTTCACCCCTTACAGCATGTATTTATTGAAAGGGCGGCGCTCATCTTTCTCTTTTTGTTAATTCCTGTGCGACTATAGCTACGAGTGCTAGCTTCTAATTTGTGACCAGTAACACTCATAATATGACGAGCCTCAAAACCAGCCTCGTCAAGAAGAGTAACATTTGTGGCGCGTAGACAGTGATTTTAGTACACCTGCGAAGTGTTCGCTTGCACCAATATATACTTTATTTTGTTGTACAGCTTATTCTTCCCAACAGGGACATTGTCGTACCAGACATCATCATCTTTCACTTGGTTAATAGGTTGCTTTGGTCGTTGCCAAAAGGCGTCACAATTTGGATTAAGACGCATTACATACTTGTCCTAAGAATTCACAGTGCAATTGTCCGGGTCCTGTGGTGTATCGTACATCACACCCGCCTGACTACGGGCATCATCCAAGCGGTGATTCTTGGCAAGCCTGTCACGAACCCTCGTTACATAGTGCCGATTGTTGGTATCGCGTTTGATTTCAAACTCATTCCTTTCCATCTCACGCAGATTTTCTTTCCCTCTTTGAGACATATGCAACATGATATCAATGAACACCTTGTTCTAAAGAACGCTTGGGGTGTGTTGATCGATCGAGTGCCTCACTCGAACGGATTTTTACCATTATATCCTCCTGTTGAATTGGCTTTTTATGCTTTACTGCACCCTTTGTCTTTAAGTTTCACCATCATTTCGGTAAACATCTCGTTTGCATCTTGAAAGGAAGAATCATTCAAAGTCAAATTGACGTATTTCAAGAAATGACGCTGTAGACCGTACCATATTGCATTGATTTATAAGCGTAGAATTCACCTCCTTTGGTACGGATCTCGGCGTAGAACTTACGAAGTATCTTACTATAAATCTGGAAACGGTGTATGTTTGTTTGTTTGTGTGTTTGTTATCCTTATGTCTCCGTAAGTTTTGATCAAAGTGGCGCATAATTTGCATGAAATATAGATGAAATAACGGGAAGTGTGTTAAAGTTTATTCCACTAAAATTGGTGAACAATTAACTCAAAAAACAGCAAAAAACCTCTCAGATTGGGCTCATAAATGCCACTAGAATTGAACGACATTGTGCGTTGCGCGTACTACCGCGTAATCATACCGTGGTAACGCGTCGCGTGCATGTTTGCGCAAGGGCTCACTGCCGCGGCACACGCACTCCCTACACATGGCGCAGAAGCCACACGGGAAATGGTTATAGGCCCGTTGGTGGGGTATTTGGTGTCATGTTGGGGGAGTGGGGGGGGGGGGCGGTGTAAAACCACGGGGAACGGTTTAGGATAGGCCTAGGGTTATAATGGTACAAGTAGCGTTTTGCGGGGGTTACTGAAGTAACCTGATTTCTTTAATTTATGTTGGCATGCCAATCAATCTAAGGGACCGAGGGTTAATGAAGTAGCTACGGGAAATAGTTTAGGGAGGGTTGTGATTATAAATCAACCTGGTTTGGGTGTGCCGTACTTTAAGTTGGCATGCCAAACAATACAAGGGAACGAGGGTGAGCCTAATGAAGTAATGCGTGGTTTTTTCAGAGGTAGGGGTTAATAGCCATGGGAAATGGTTTAGGAGAGTTATGATTATAAATCAACCTGATTTGTGTGTGTGTGTGAGGGGAGAGGGGCTCAGGGGGTTTATGTGGTTTCAGAGGTACCGAGGGTTAATGAAGTAAAGCGGTTTGAGAGGTAGGAGATAATAAAGGATCCACGGTAAATGGTTTAGGAGGGGTATGATCATCAACCTGGTTTGTAGGGGGGGGGGGGGTTGTAGGGGGTTTATGTGGTTTCAGAGGTAGGTAATGTGGCATGCCAAACAATACAAGGGACACCGAGGGTGAGCCTAATGAAGTAATGCGTGTTTTTTAGAGGTAGGGGTTAATAACCACGGGAAATGGTTTAGAAGGGTTATGATTATAAATCAACCTGGTTTGTGTGTCTGAGGGGAGAGGGGATTATGTGGTTTCAGGGGTACAGAGGGTTAATAAAGTAAAGCGGTTTGAGAGGAAGGGGATAATAAATGATCCATGGTAAATGGTTTAGGAGGGTTATGATCATCAACCTGGTTTGTGTGTGTGTGTGTGGGGGGAGGGGGCGGGGTTGTAGGGGGTTTATTTGGTTTCAGAGGTAGGTAATTTGGCATAACCATCTAGCGGGGACCCGAGCGTAGCGAGGGCACGCCGCTAGTGATGCATAAATCACGAGTTTCAAGCTCAGCGAAACGACCAGCAGACGACGCCATTTTGACAACAACAGAATAACCATGCTTGTCGCCAGAATGCAAAGTTATATACCATGCCAGAACCGTCCTACGATTATGGTGCGTGGTTTGTGCCATGGGCCGGGGGACGTGTCTTAGAATTGGGGATGAATTTGTATTACATTTTAGACCCCGTGCCGTACGGAGAAGGGGGGAGAGGCGGAAGTATGCAGAACTTAATTCAACCTTAAATATTTGGTAATGATCATTACTTAGTGTCAATTCCACGCGTGTCTTAGAACCGGAGATGTATATTTAGTTACATTTTAGAGCATTTTAGACCCCGTGCCGTACGGAGAAGGAAGGGGGGGGGGGGGCGGAAGTATGCATAATTTAATTCGACCTTAAATATTTGGTAAAGATCATTAGTGTCAATTCCACGCGTGTCCTAGAACCGGAGATGTATTTTTAGAGACGTTTTGGAGTAATTCTGTTATACCCTTCACAGGGGTATTCACAGTGCATGATTTTTAAGAACGACGCATACTACTAATCATGCTAAATGTAGGGTGTGGAGGGTATTACAGAATTATGCCGACGTTTTAGAGCATTTTAGACCCCGTGCCGCACGGAGAAGGGGGGGGGGGGGCGGAAGTATGCAGAACTTAATTCAACGTTAAATATTTGGTAAAGATCATTAGTGTCAATTCCACGCATGTCTTAGAACCAGAGATGTATCTTTAGTGACATTTTAGAGCATTTTAGACCCCGTGCCGCACGGATAGGGGCGGGGAAGGCCGTTTATTGTTCATCTTACATCATTAAAAATTGTCATATCCAATTTTTCCCCGCCATAAATTTCACCTTTGACCTCAGGGTCAAGTTCAGAGTTATATTTTGGTCGCCATCTTGATTTCACATTTTCATATTAACATTTAGTTATTCCCTCTGGTCCCGTCTTTATTGTTATTTCATCCTCGGCATCTCAGTAAATATAACCATTGCGTTTTATAAGCTCTTCTTATCTTGGATCAATAGTGTTCAGTTCTGCGTCTGTTACTCCATTCATATTTTCAATCAATATTTTGTTACAAGCTTTATTTTTCTTGCTTGGTTGGTTGTTTGGTATATATACAATAGATTTGTTATAATTCTCATTCGGTTTTCGAAGTGGTGTTTGAATCCATTTATTTTTAAAGTAAGCATTTTACTTGAGTACTTACGATTCAACCAAATTATTCCTGTTTCGACCACCGATTGTTTATTTATAATTGACGACTTCAGGTTCTTTACTAGTTTCACATTTTAATTATAAACATTTCAGCTTCTATCATTCATTGATAAATATTTCATTGTTCATTTATTCAATTTTAATATTTCCTACCTTTGATTGTTGATATTAACTTTAATTCAAATAATTTATCTCGTGCAAGCTTTTGTTGATATATATTAAATATTGTTGTAGCCTAAAAAAAGGGTTACATCCTGAGTTTTGTTTTTGACGTTTAATTTACTCGGGTCCTTCAGTTTTACCCTTTTAACATTCTTAGTTAGTGAAATAAATTCATCGGCTAGGTTTGTGACAGTACAGTACAGATAGATAGCAGCATTTCGATGCAAAGGTCAGTAATGGTTGAGAGGTATTATAGATTGTTGTTCACACTTCATAGCTGTTAATTTCCACTTCACCAATTCTTGCTCATAGAGATTATCACAATGATGTAAGCGTCTTTTAAGAGGATTGTCAATTCTGAATCAATTTGATGATAAGTCCATTTAACTGTATGTTGTGCATAAATGGTGCTGTATATCCACTATCCATGAAGATGAATTTTGGTTCAGATTTGATGAACAAAATGACCATAAAATATGGCAAACTAGCAACATAAATCGGCAAATAGAAAGCTTCATGCTGACCTATGTTGGTTTATGTAACATCGCAGTGAAATTTGTAGAGTAACTAGCGGGTAACGCTCGCTTCGCTCGCGACCCGCTAGATGGTCAAGCAAACCAGCGGTTCTCGGCTTGTTGAGCGAATCAAAAACCAAAAACCAAAAAATAGGTAAGACCTAGGCTATTTTTTGCTTTTCGACCTAGGCCTAACTATTTTTTTATTTCATATTACAAACGTGCATGCGTACACATAGAATTTGGTAGGCCTATTAGGACAGCAGATTACAGAAAAAATATGCTCCGTTAAGGAATAATCGGCAATTTGGATGCTATCAAATAATACCAATATTGGGATAAAAAGTTAATATCATCATGCTTATTTTTGCATAAATTAACTTAGTTTTGTTGTTTTGTTTTATTTGCACCATCTTCCGTTTCGTGTAATTACAACCTATTAAATAAATCGGAATATTTTTTTAGTTATTCTTAATAATCAATATAATCGGCGTTTCCGGTGAATATTTCAGGCCCGGAAGCCCTATAGAACTATACTTAGGCCACAAAAACTAACTCCTCCTTTTTCACATTTTGACAATTGCCATAGAGTGGGTTAATGCCTGGTAGCCCTACATGAACTGAATACTTTTCGTATCAATGAGCGCTGTGTTGCATTGTTCGTGTAGACTTGCAGTGAAATGAATTGCCGTACTCATGTACACAGGCATTTTTATGCTACGTTTGAATTTGTGCGGTAAAATTGTTCTGATATCATAATATGGTGAAAATGTCTATTTCGACTCGTATAATTGGGAAATTAATGGATACTGTTTTACTGTTATTTATTTAAATATTAGAATTTGTATATTTAAAGATTAACAGTAAAGATGTAGTGAGATTTGCTGAAGTATTACTAGAAACGCTGCAGTACGGAGTTTCATCCGTGTCATTCGTGTCATTCTTACACGTTGCAGCGCGTTGTAAAATATAAACATGACTAAGTCTCTCTTTGTGGATCTAAAAGGTAAACAGTATTTTTTTTAAATGGTATTAACTATATTCAGGGAATCACTCTTATAGCCCATACAAGAATGAATCAGCGATGTTGATAATTGATAGTCATTTCTGGATTTTTTAAATTTGTTTTAAAATTATTTTTGTATCTATTAGATTAGCATAATTATACAAAACACCAGAAAACAGCTATTACAGATTTTCAAATAGAAAAAAAAAGCATACACACGCAAAGACATTGTGAACTCCGAAAATAACACAAGCAAAAAGCACTATAAATGAAATCCGAAATTGAACCAGTTTAAAATTGCCTGCCGATTCCACTTAGTTGTTCTATATAATAAATAAATAAATAAATAAATGGTGTAAGAAAAAGATTTCTTTTATCTAAACCAGATTTTCGCTGTGCAAAAATCATCTTAATCAATTTGAAGTACTCCTTAAAATTCCCTTACGCCTGTTCACTTTTGTAGGTGGAAGCAATGACCATGTCTCATTTTATATTCCTGATCACTTGATGTTAAGGATAAGGTATAGGCCTACAAAATAATGATAGTCATCCATCATTACAACACTACACGTTGAAACCAGATTGGTAACAAGATATTCATTAGTTTGATAATAATTATTAGCTATGGTAATGGGTTTGACTTGGGTGAAACTTTGAGTCAGTAAATTAGAGTACCATTCTAAATCATAAATACCATGACGATTACGTTTTAAGTATCAAAACATAGCTTCTTAATATAGCATATTCAATTCAGTTCATTTCAATTCAATTCAATTCAATTCAATTCAATTCAATTCAATTCAATTCGTTTCAATTCAATTCAATTCAATTCAATTCAACTAATTTACGAAAACTGATAGAAAAAGACTGAACCGGTAAAGTTCACGAGTGATGACGCCTTCTCGCATTTAATCGAAACAGACATAACAAATCAGGCATATGGAATTCACAGATTGGCTGCAAAAGGCAAACATGCTGATATCTATCCACCTTACAACGAGGTGAGGAAAAATAAAAAATAATTGTTATCCCGATGAAATTTAGTCACCGTAGACACAGCAAAAGTACCTCTCCAAAGCCTTCATGATCACTCAGTTTTAACGATACCCAACTTTTGGGAAACAAGTGTACTTTAGGTCCCACATACTGGTATACCAGTTTCGTTCGATACTGGAACATAAAGGTTGCCAGTATCGGTCGATACTGGAACACCAAATTATGTTCCAGTATCGAGCGATACTGGACATTTTTTTATATTCCAGTATCGGGCGATACTGGTACATATGTTTATGTTTTAGTATCGCCCGATACTACTGGACTTCAACATGTTATGTGTGCCAGTATAGACCGATACTGGTACACTGACTTTGTACAAGTATTGGACGATACTGGGTGTTCCAGTATCGGACGATACTAGTACATTTCAGAATCTGGGACCTAAAGTATACTTGTTCCCAACTTTTAGTATGTACTTGATTCTGTTCTTTATTTTATTTTCAAAAGAGAGATGTTTACTATCACAATTATACGCTAATGACAATATTGTTTATCAACAATACTCATGAAGTAAATAACGCCTTCTTAATTAACTGTCCAAAATAGTCTTTTGATGTAAAGTAATGAAAAGTCAACGCTTTCAAGATCTACTGAGGTATAACTTTAAACGAGTGAAAACTACTCCGAAAGATTGGACATCGCCAGAATTACTGAATGATTATTCTGTTATACATACCGTGGCGTGAGAGCTGGGTGGCGAAAACAACTGAAAAAGCAAAATATGATCACCCCATACAGCAATGTGTCACCAAATCTGCCGCCCCTTCGGGCACCATCTGTTACTTTGGGTAAATGCACAGTCGGTGAGAAACAAATCAACTGCTCTTGTGAATTTCATCATTGAGAGCAAATGTGACTTGGTTGCTATTACCGAAACTTGGCTGAAACCGGATGACACTGCAACTGATTTCACTCCTGAAGGTTTCGCGTTCGTCCATGTTCCTCGTTTGTCCAAAGGTGGTGGAGGAGTGGGTCTGCTCTTCAAAGCAAATCTCAATGTCACTGTTCAGAAGTTTTACCAATTCAAGTCTTTTGAATCCATTCACTGTGACATCACTGATACCTCACAATCTCTTCGTCTTGTAATTGTTTATCGACCCCAAGCGAAGAGCACAGGCTGTTCATTTAATGATTTTATCAAAGACTTCCAGTCTTTAATGGATATGTATGTCCTTCTTCAATCAAATCTCATTGTCACTGGCGATTTTAATATCCATGTGGACATTACCAACGACTCTGAAACGGTTCAATTCAATGATATCCTCTCCTGTCATGGACTACTGCAGCGCGTAAATGGCCCAACCCATCAATCAGGGCCACACTTTGGACTTGGTGATTACAAGAGAAAGTGAATCTATTCTTGCTGATACCATTATTAAGGATGGAGTAACTGCTGACCCCTTAAATCTCCTGTTCACATGTCACTTGTCTGCAAACTGAACATGAAGCGTCCCCCTGCCTTAAAAAAGACTATAACCCGTAACCGGAAAGCTATAAACATCAACACCTTCTGCTCTGATATCAGAAGTTCAGACTTGTGCACCAACTTATCTGTGAACAATGCAAAGAAGAATTATTACTCTGAGCTAATAAATCATCATCGACTGATCAGAAGCAGATATTCCAAACTGTGAACAAGCTTCTTCACCACAGAAAAGACTCTCCTCTGCCAACATCAACTTCTATGAGTCGCTAGCCAACAGATTCTCTGAATATTTCATACACAAAAATCCATACTATTCGTGACTCATTTTCTACGATTGACATCTCTGCTTCTACGGTTGAACCAACCATTAACCACCTTGATAACTGTACTTTAACTACAGACGAAGAAGTAACGAAAATGATCATGAACTCGCCAAGCAAATCTTGCTCCTTGGACCCTGTACCAACATGGCTTGTAAAAGAAGGTATTAATACCTTCATTCCTATTCTCACCCAGTTGGTTAACACGTCGTTGCAGTCTGGTTCTGTTCCTGCTAGTTTAGAGGAGGCCCATTTCAGACCTCTTCTGAAAAAGGCGCGTCTTGATAAAGAAGAATTGAAAAACTACAGACCTGTGTCAAATTTACCTTGGATATCCAAACTCATTGAAAGAGTTGTCTCCGCAAGAATATCTGACTTTCAAGAAAGACACCAAACTTCATGAATGTTATCAATCGGCTTACAAAAAACGCCACAGTATTGAAACTGCATTGTTACGTGTCCAGAGTGATATTTTATGTGCATTAGACTCAGGTGATATTTGTGCCCTTATTTTGTTAGATTTATCGGCAGCATTTGATACTGTTGATCCACAAATTCTTTTGAAAAGGCTGCATGATTATATTGGCTTGAGTGGTACTGCATTATCTTGGGCAAAATCTTACCTCAGCAATCGATCTCAACGCGTTATTATTGGAAACTCAATGTCGGAGCCAGTCTCACTGAGCTTTGGCCTACCGCAAGGATCGGTGCTGGGGCCACAATGGTTCACTATCTACATGTATACAGTTGAGATTGGTACAATGAAAGAGTAAAATAGAGTAAATTTCATTTTTTTTTTGAATTTTTGAAAATTATCAAAAATAGGCTCACCCCCCTGTTCAGAAATGGAATATTCCAAATGATAACATTTTTTTCTGCGTGCATGATAAAGACAAAGGATGAAACATCATCTGCAGAAAAGATGAAATTCGTAGATCCACATCTTAGGTTTGAAACCCTAGTTTAGGCTAAATTTGACACAAAACTGTATTTTTCAGGTCTGAGAAGAGTGTGCAAGGGGACCATTCCAGGGGGTCGTATTTTCTGGGAGGGTGTGTGCCAGAATTTTTAATAGTCATTTTTGTGAATATTTGACCAAACATGTTAAATCACCAAAATATGATTACAATTGGCTGACCTCCATCTGCACAGATTTTCCCATAGTGCCTGATTCTCTCAGAAAGTCCTTCTTAAACCAGCCACGTTTATGTTAGCCACAAATAAGTAAGAAAATCGGGTTTCACCCGTCTTTTGTTCCAAATTAAATACATTAACTAGTTTGAAATACTCATACATTACACAAAGTATTCATATAGTACCCGGGGTTTTTTTCTCGTATTTTGAGTAGGTGACAAGCAGTCCCCAGTCGTCACCCTATAAACCTCTTAAAAGATCAGGTTGTGTTATCCTTGGTGCGGGATGAGAAAGACTTAAGTGGAGATAAATTAACCATACATTTCAACCCCGGTAATCACATTTTAAAACATCATCTACGACAAGTTGGTTTCATATAATCTTTTACTTCACGAAACGTGATGATGCAACAATGTGTTACGGACTTACCAACTCGCCAAATCACACCAAATGGGTTCGAAAATTGGTTACAATTTATTTTTATTTTTGGACTTATGATGTCCCCCACCCCCCCACACACACACATACATTTAAATGTGGATTGAAGCCTCTGGTAGCAGGGCTCAAGAGTCCGCCGGAAGTCCTATGCATTAAAAGTATAGGGCACTGATCTCCTACATCTCTACTAGCAACACTAGTTTCACGCTTTATTCCATGTGTGTCTACGAGACCCGGACACTTATCCGGACTATGATTCCTTTGGTATACTGATAGTCTATTGCAGCAACAGCATAGGTCTGTATAGTAGCTGATTTAATATTTATCGTAAGTTTGAGGAACGAAGCAAAGAAGAAATTAAAATATTTCAAATAGAAAAATAATTAATACGCACATTCACAAGTGCGAATGATGTAACTCTTTGTGAAATTGTAAAGACATGTACAGGGTGTCCCAAATAAACCTGTGCACATGTTGACTCAACTTAAGAAGAACTTTCTGAGAGAGTCAGGCAGAGGTGTGCAGATGGGGGTCGGCCAATTTTGTTTGTACTTTTGGGATAAAATACATGTCCATGATGATTTACAATGATGGTAATAAACAATTCTGGGTACCCCCCTACTGGGAGATATATGACCCCCCTAATAATGACACTTAGTAGTACATTTTCAGAAGTGAAAAAAGTAATTTTTCACAATTTTCAGACTAGTGCCAATTACTGACAACATTATAATATCATTTCAGTTATGCTTTCTATCAAACATTCATATTTTGTCTTTACAATGCAATAATAAATTCTTTTTTTGGATATTGGATTGTTCCATTTTTAGAGGGGGGTATAATGGCATTTTCAGGGTTTTCATTAAATGGAGAAAAGGCAAAATGAAGGTCAAGTTTGCAATAGCATAGCAAAATTGCCAGTGATTTTTGTTATTGTTGTTTTCCTCAGAGCACCAATAGACATAGATAAAACAATTCAACAAATAAAATCGACGGAGACTTGTTCATTATTAATATATTCACACCATATACTCGGGCCATTTTCTGAAAATACAGATTTTAGTATTTTCATACTTGGCGTTAATTTAGTAAATTAGTTCTCTCAACTGAATGAATGTTGCGGTTAAAATAATTATTTCTTACAAACAAGACCAATATTGTTCATTTCTACAAATAAAGTTAATAAGATAAAATAAAATTGGACTGTTCCATTATTTTCATGTGTAATTCCTACAAAAAGAATCCTGAATATGTGAAAAGTCAGGTTTCGTGATGATGCATCGTAACATAAAACTCGTGCTAGTATATTAAGCAAATTACAATAATATTCTTTAAATGTACTTACAATAGTGCGATGGAAATGTGCTATTCCATAAGTTAATGGTACCCCCCCCCCCCCCCCCCCCCCCCCCCCTATATAAGGCAAACATTTGTTAACAGACAATTCTGGGAATTCCTATGCCTTCTATACCATTCTGAAGAGACATGGATGTTTTCTGGGGAATTCTCACCAGCGAAAAAGTAGTTTGAAGAATTCACACACCTTCCATGTGGGGGCCATTAATATCAGGAATAGCCCAAAATTAGACTATTCCACTCGTTAAAGAGGGGTGTTTTGTTATATCCGGGCAGTATGAATTTGCAATACGTTTGACCAATCAGTTCCAATGATGACATTGTACAATTTATATTTTTAAGACAGCACTCACTGTTCATGCTATGCCATAGTTTTCTAGGAGAATAATATATAGTTACAGAAATAGTTATTTCCATGTAAGATCCGACTATCTGACATGTTGGTTCAATCTCCCAACTATCAAAATAGTGTAGTACAATTGTATTACTGTCAAGTCTTTTAAATTTAGGATTTTCCCATGCATATTTTCCGATTCTAGCTTTAAACACCGCCCTTAAGGGTAGGGGATACACCATTTAGTGTAGTGCACCCTTAAGAGAATTGATATTGTGCTGAATGTACTTGAAATGTATTGGAATAGTTACCTTGAATCATTTGGAACATTTTGTGACCATTTTAATGATATTTCCATGTTGTTATAATTATTTGCGAGTGGAAATTGCCATGTATGGATATCTGCTATCTACTGAAGATAGCCAAATTACATAGTAATTTACACATTTTAAAAGCCAATTGTATTCCAAATAATCTCTCAGTAAAAATGCTTTCTTTTTGTAAAGAATTAAAAATTTATAGTTTTGACCAGTAAATATTTGTAGATAAGTGTGTGGCACACACTTCCGGGTTTACACATGCATGCACACGCGAGTACGCAAGCGCGCAAATACGCACGCATCATTGGAATTATGTTCAGAATTTACTTACTCAGTCAAGTTTGATAACTAAATTACACTGCATGATGGCGAAAGCTGGTCGTGCTGGCCGTGGAAGGAGAAAGAGGAAACTCACCTGGTTTAAAACGAAATGTCAACCATGGAATGCAGGAGCACCCACTAGCTCTCCAGTAGATAAAGCATTTGCAAAGACAGAAACAAAGCAATTGAAGAAGAGACTTACCCGTGATGAATTCGACAGGTCTTTTAATCTCAACCAGGTTGGTGAATGTGTGCCTATTGCTGCCCAAATGTTAGATGCTGACTGCTATGCATCTCCAGGAGCAGTGTTGAGACCCAAGCACTCTGAAGAATCACACGTTGAGCGAATTCTACGAGACAAGAAAGAAGATGAAGAAATTAGTGGTTACACAGAGGTTCATCTTCCAACATGTGTTTCTGTCATACAGGATTGTGTTTTTGAACATGCTACGATTAGGTCAACATGCCAGGGCCGTCTTGTTACATCAGCTAATCTGTACACAAAATGGGGAGTTACTGCTATGATCAAGTTGAAATGTAATAGTTGTAGTTATGTTTCATCAAACCACAAGCTATTCAGAGAGGTGTTGACTGAAGGCAAAGGACGAAGGTGTGCAGAGCCAAATAAGAGTCTGGCTGTAGGACTTTACAACTGTAATATGGGTAGCACAGGAGCACGGAGATTATTATCCACAATGAACAAGTCATCTCCCAATACTACTTGCCTACAAAGGCAACTGAACAAAGTTGGAAATGAAATACGTGAACTAAATGAAACAGACATGGAAGGACAGCGTAGTGCACTTAAATATGTGCTAGAAAACTGTGGGTATCATCGAGACACCCCCATTCCTGCAGAAAGTGACCGGCAATACAACACCAGCCTTCAAACGTGCCGACGGAATACTCCGTTTGCCCCGGCAACTCAGACACGTGACATCTTAGCAGAGAACCTCACTCCTGACAAGAGAATCATAGCTTTTAATAATGAGAGCAAATTATGCAAGCTTGGTGATATGGCACGATCTAAAGGACACCAAATATCATGCCCAGGAGGGCACGATGGGTGCACGGCTACTATACCCAGGAGTAAAAATGTCGGAGATGAACGGAAAGGGGGACAAAATTAGCATCTATGTTAATTGATGGAGACGATCCACTGTATGTGGATAAACTCACCACAGATGCAGATGGCAGACTCGCAGAAGGATTTGCAGATGTGATGAAGACGGACTGCGGTGTTTCAACAGAACATTTCTTGGATGTGGTGCATTTGAAGAGGTCAGTGGTGAGAGGAATCTCACGGGCTGGTATCAAGCCTTCAATAGTAACAGAGAGTGGAGCATGCACATATAAGTACAAACAGCAAGCCTGGAGCAGACTAGCAGATAGCATTGCATGGAGAGCAGAAAGTGAAGTCCGTGCTGTGAGAAAGAAATACAAAGGAGAGAGTGAGGAGTTAATAGCGAACGCAGTCAACCGAACTATCCCAGCATTGATTGGATGCTATGAGGGTAAACACCAGCTATGTATACAAGATTCTCTTGTATGTAAAGGAGATGGGAAATATGAGTACCTTCCCAAATTTGCCCATGGTGCTTTTGCCTTCTCAAGAGAGGATAGCAACACAATAACTAAAATTTTGAGAAAGCGCATGGGTAAGGAGGCTTTGCAGCGTACACGATTTGGGTTCACAACCCTGAAATCTGAGTCGACAAATCACGCATTTGCCACAACTAACCCAAAACATTCTATGCTTTGTTCGAGGAATGGAATCAACAGGGACCATAGTGCCATTCATATGCTGAACAACCCTGTGGGAGACTCTATCTTATTGAAAGCACGTGCATGTGGTGTACCTATAGGGCACAATTCTCCCTGCCTCACCATGCTGAAGCATCTCAATGGCCAACAGAGGTACTTCTGCCGATGATCTCGGTCAAAGCGATATCGGTTTCGACGAGTAACGCTACGCAGGAAACGATTTGCAATGTATGACAGCGTGCGGAATGAATCGTGTTATGTCAAAGGACAATAGGACAATTGGACCCTAAATAAACATGTGTTAAACACTAAATAAAATGTACATTTTGTCAGGAGAGCTACTTTCCTTTTTATAAGAAGTACTTGTCAGGACAGCTTTCACCCTTTTTTAAAGAAATTCTTGTTCAATTGAATATCTAGGGATTCTAGGGTATTGTTTTTTTTACTGAAAAGGGGTACAATGCACTGTCATACAAACATAATAAAGTTGGTGACTTTCCCAATCAATGTTCAAATTGGATTAATTCATCTTCACAGCACAGCACCATGTACCCTTTATAAGACTTTGTTTATCATTAAACTCACCTGTTAAATGGTTTTGGTCTCCAGAATGCAGGCATTATACACAATACCTTCATGGATGTGACCCTCACACCTTGACATAGTTTTACAATGTTTTCTTATCTGATTAACAAATGATGGCTCATGGGAGAGATGATCAGGGTTCACGCATTGATGATTGTGGCATAAATGGGAAATGTCAAATGGTAAGATGAAAGCACTGTGGAAGGCAATGTATGATGCTCTGTGTGCATTCACAGTCATCCTATCCCCTGCTACACGTAAGATGACATGACCATAACCATCTTTATTATTCGTAGCTCCCAACCACTTCCAGCAACCCTTCTCATTCATATCCTTCTCAGCAAACCTCAGAATCCGGTTTCGTAGTCTGGCATAAAAGTTTGGTGGAATGTCATCATCCTGATCATGCCTGGTGTTGTGCCCAGAGAGAGTGTTATTGTTGTCACACATGGCCATTGCAAGTTATTTCTAAAAACATACACAAATAAAGATGTTAAAATACAATAAGAAATAAGCTAATAGCTCAAGAGTAACACAATATAAGGTTAGAGGAGACTTAACTCCTAGGATTTTGCATAGATTCCAAAAACACTTTTAATAACTGACAGTAAGCTTACTTCATAATAGGCCAATTTTTACTTATTATAAGCTTCATTGTAAGTTACTCTTATGCTCAGCATTACCGCCCATTTCACCTTAACAGATGCTTACATGCTGCTATTACTTTAACTTATTTATATTATTATGACGTGTACCACAACAAAACTACGCAACACTGCCGAATTTGATTCCAATCGCCTATCAAGATGTTGTCTGCGTGCGGTTTCTTGAATTTTAAAAATCAAGTTTTCTTCCCATGCCTAGAGCATAGAATTACACAGTTTTCAATAGGCATACTTACAAAACATGTCAATGTTGGTCAAATTATGTCGAAATTGGATGTAAACAATCTCAATCTGGCTGAAAACACTGGAAAAATACTAGTTTACAATATTCGTCTGATAAACACTTTCAAAACAGCTGATATCTGATTCATTAACAGAGTCAAGGCCCTCAAGTGTCAAATTTCGCCAAATTGCTTAAGGGGTCACACTACTAAATAGAGCTCCATAGGGATATGTACAAAAACACTAAATTGCGAAATTGCGAAATTGGACCTTGTAGAGTGATTTTTTCTCAAAGATGATCACATTTTCTCACCAAAAAGTCAAACAAATAGGTAGGTGAACCTGCTCGATTTTCCAAAATACGCCCATGGAGCCGACTGCATCTCTGTCGAACTTGGAAATGTCGCCGTAATCGCCAATGTTTCCTGTAAAAAGTACAAATTTTAAAGATCTCTCAAAATTTACCTAGATGATATTCACAGTTTATAGTCAGGGTGCATGTAGGTGATGTCCCATTAATCATAATTAATCAAAAATCCCAGGCATTTACGCAATTGTATTACTGTCAAGTCTTTTAAATTTAGGATTTTCCCATGCATATTTTCCGATTCTAGCTTTAAACACCGCTCTTAAGGGTAGGGGATACACCATTTAGTGTAGTGCACCCTGAAGTATTTCCATTAAAAAAAGTAAAAGAAAAGACTCGCGCCGAGCATCTCTCTTTCATTAGCGTTTGGGCCAGACTCCCCCATGTAATATATGGCTGTGGGGGGGGGGGGGGGGGGGGGGGTCGCCACTCCTCCCGCACAGCGAGTCTGTGTTACTACCCACATGAATTAATGCCGGAACGAACCGTTTGCTCAAATATGATACCCGGGATGATACCCTTTTCAAAGATTTCTTTATGGTTAGAGTTTGACAATTTTGACACCCGGTTGAGTAACTTATTTCACAATATGTTATTTCTTGTTTTTTATAAAGAGAAAGGAACTTCTGATCCATGTTTGAACAAACACATACTTTCAGTTAGAGATTCACTTTAGGCTAAATATTAGCCAATATATCGATCATCTAAAGTATCTGTAAGTGTTGAAAAACACCATTTGCTAGTCAAACCTACACACCTATTTAATATAATGGAATAATCCAAGAGTACTTAATAACATTCACACTTTAATTTCAGTGAGATTCAATTTAGGATAAATGTTCGCCAATATCGATCATCTAAAGAAGGCCTACCAAGGCCTACCTGTAAGTGTCGCAAAACACCATTTGATAGTCAAAACTACAGGACGTTCACAGTTTAAAACAAACAATAAAGAACAAGTAACACAAGACTTCCACATATTGAATACATACAGTGTGTTGCCTTCTCATTGAACGAATTGCCACACCTACAAAAACATGAATTGTTATCTGATTTTGAACATTTGAATAGTACCCCTGTGAAAGAATAGAACAATCCAACATCATTCTACTTTTATTTTATATATTTTGTAGTCTTTTGCAATCAATATCATGATATTTCACTGAAGAAATAGTGAGTAATACTGAAAAAAATACAACGATTGTACTTCCTGTATGATACGGGTGAAATTGGACCAATGTTATATAAAAGTTGGGGGTAATAAGTGGTTGTGAGTAATAAAAAGTTGAGTCTCCTTCGTTTTGAATGCATTGTATTAACCAACTTAGATGAGAGGTTGCTTCCAGTAGTTAGAAGATCAATCTTCTAACTACACTGGGAAAGGTACAGTGGCATTGTAAAATATACCTACATTTCAGAGTTTTCGAAACTTTAAAAACTTTCAAAAAGGAGCGCCCCCCCCCTGTACAATAATGGAATATTCCAATGATAACAACTTTTTTTCTGTGTGCGTGATAAAAACAAGGGATGAAACATCATTTGTACAAAATATAGTGTTCATAGATCTTCATCTTAGGTATCAAACCCTAGTCTAGATTTGGTATGAAACAGTATTTTTCAGGTCTGAAAAGTAGGTTCCTGGGGACCATTTTAGGGGGGGGGGGGGGGGGGGGGGGGGTGGGGGTCGAGTTTTCTGGGAGGGGGCTATGTCAGATTTTGTAATAGTCATTTTTTGTGAATATTGGACCAAACATGTTAAATCACCAAAATATGTTTGAAACAGGCTGACCACCATCTGTACACATTTTCCCATAGTGCCTGACTTTCTCAGATATCTGCTTAAAAGTGTCGCAAAACACAATTTGCTATTCAAAAACACACCCCTACGGAGTATAATGGAACAATTCAAGGGCACTCAACAACGTTTACAAGAAACAATAAACAACAGGCAATAACAGGATCTTTACTTCCTATACTCTGTGTTGCCTTCACATTGAAAATGATTGACATGCCTACAAAAACATGAATTTTCATCTGATTTTTGAATATTTTAATGGTACCCCTGTGGCAAAAGTGGAACAATCCAACATCATTATACTTTTATAATGTATTGCATACATTTTGCAATCAATATCATGATAATTCACTGAAGAAATAGTGAGTAATAGAGAGAAAATACAACGATTTTACGTCGTACAAATTATGCAAATTTTGTGAATATTTGAATAAATTAGCATAATTAATTAATTTATGTAAATGAATGTTATTGTTAGTTAATCTCATGTACTTATTCCCCTTAAGGTTATCATTAGCGTTATATTGCTAACAGGTACCTTAGGGGGAAAGAGGTTTTTGTTATTCATTCATTATTACGTTAGGGCGAAAATAATGTTTCCCCTAAACGTAATTTCTTTCATAAACAATAATGCGCTTTATTCCGTTATAAATAACAAAGTAAATTACTATTCATGAGCTAATTAATTATGCAAATTTATTCAAATATTCAATAAATTTGCATAATTTGTACGACGGGCTGTCTCTAACAGTGACTAAAGACAGCCCGTCGTACAAATTATGCATAATAAATTAGCATAATTAATTAATTTATGTAAATGAATATTATTGTTAGTTAATCTCATGTACTTATTCCCCTTAAGGTTATCATTAGCGTTATTATTATTATTATTATTATTATTATTATTATTATTATTATTATTATTTTCTTTTTTAAAACAAGTATTCTCAAATGGCAAGAGTTTAGTCTTTCAAGATGTATACAAAATGTTACACCACGTTTAAGAACTTCATGGTCAATAAGTTGGGTTAACACGCGCACAGGTGTTTTGGACACCCTGTACACCAAGTTTTAAATAACACCTTCACTCGAACCCATGTGTTTGATTGACAGCAAGCACCTATTTTCAAGTCAATATTTAACGCATTTGAGGATGAGAAAGTCGTTTTATTATGAATTTTGTTGTTTCATGACAGTGCAAAAGACTATACAGGCTTTTATCAGGGCTTTTATGAAGAGCGATTTTAATCCGAGACGAGCATAGTTTGAATAGAAAGTACTCACTTAGCCATCAATATCTCCCATATCCTTCTCTATCTATGTTTAAAGTAACTTTTACAAGTACAGGTTTAAAAAACTATGATGATTCTGAAAACGCCTTCTTTTCAATGTAAATCAAGAGCTTTTAGACCATAAGCATGGCTCCACGCTTGGCTTTTCAAAACTCTTCAGGTATCTCGTTTACATTCACGCGGACACTTAAAGGGACACTAAGAGATGTGTTAGAGGCAGCGCCCTCAATTATAATAAAAACTGAGATTAGTTTATTTTTATAATTGTATTACTTGTATGAACTTACACCTATAAGGATTAAGAAAAATCAGCTCTCTTTGTACAAAAAAACGTCGATTCAAGAATGCTCGTCCCGCGGGACGAGCATTTTACGTCCGACAGTATCCCCCTGCAGTACGCGTGATACATAACGCAAAACATAGAGGGCGTTTTACATTAAATAGCGATGATATTGTTTTAATCAAGTTTTGCTGTGTTTTTGTTAGTAGAAACAACAATAATGGCAATTTTTAATGTTCATCTTGAATTCTGAAGTAAATTTTTAAACATTTAAAATTTTCAACACCACTTAATGTCCGTTTAAACAATTCCATATGAGTATATCCCAACCCCGGTGTTTAAATCTAAAGATAAAATACACCCCATACCACCTTTAATCGGCCATTATAAGATAATCCTGAGTGAGTGCACACGAAACAAAATAACATTCATTCCATATCTACTAAGTTCATTCCATATCTAACTTTAATATAGTGTATATTCACTTTTTATTTAATTCTAGTAAGTTGAAATATCAAATTGCACATATACAATTGTCATGAACACTTAAAGATTGAAATAAAATGCAATTGTAATTAACACGGTTAATATATTATATTGTTGCTTTTGGCTTTCTTTCTTTCTTTATTTTTGTCTGTCCATTTTTATTTTGTTTGGTGTATTTGGGCATCCCTTCAATTTATTGCTCGTCAATATTGGGTTTTGCCTGGCATCACTGCCGAATGTTATAAATAAATAGATAACAGTTCCCGTAGTTTGCTCTATCTTTCATGCAAATTAGGCGACATAGTCCAGGCTAGAGACCTCATAACCTTGTTTTGTTATATATACAATGTTTTTTAAGAGTTTCTTGAACAGTTTTTTCTGCTGATTCCAAATCCGATGGGTGCCAGTTCCCAAACCTTGAGCATTTTTGTAAAAATGCAAAAATGCAAAATGGCTTCAAAAAAACATTTTTTTATTATAGTTTTGCTCATTACAGGACTTTGTTTCACTATATATATACATTTTGTAACAGCTTGTAGTGTGGTTAGTTGTAGTTGAAAAAACCTAGAATATATTGCCAAAATCCAAGATGGCTGCCAAAAAAGTTTACCAATATAGTTTTGCTAATCACTGGACCTTGTATCGCTAAATGTATCTATTTTAAATTGTCTCTAGAACAGTTTAACTTATAGATTTTGCAAAAGAACAAGATGGCTTCCAAACCTTGTTTATTCTTGTAGCTCTGCTCATCACAGGACCTTATTTTGCTACATATAAGCATATTTCTATTTGTAACAATTATATTAGATAATGTTATCTACAGAATATGAATCATATTATTTGTGTCATTTGAGAAAGCCGGAGCTTAATTTGGTAGAGAAATAAAAATCCAAGATGTCCACCAAGTCATTGTTTATGTTAAATTACTTATTCTAAGATAATTATCACATTACAGTGATTGTCATCCATCATGTCGTCTGCATGATGGATGACAATGATTAGAAAATAAAACCAAACATTGCTACCTTTTATCCAATTAATAGAGTACTTGACAGCAAATGCGACATATTTCCACGTGCGAGGATTATTCATCATTATTGTCACCATCGCTGTCATTGTTACCGTCTTGTGACTCTGCTTTCATGGGATTTTCACAATGTACCCCACCCATGCATTTACAGAATGCTGTGCATGTTAAAGAGAACTTGACGCAACAACAGTGTGCGGATCTACAACCAGTTTTGCAACCACAGCTAGTGAGATTGAGGACCTCATATGGTGTAATTGAGTTGCCGTCCACGAGATACACTGGTTGAAGTATAGACCTTTTTTTCTCCCAACCATTATGTAATGGGTCTAGCTCTGGAGGGGGATGACATACCAGCGGCCTTCTACAAGGTTGTCTGATAATGAGCACGTTCACAGTGGGGTCTGAATGCGGCCATTGTAGGAGGCAGGCTGCTCAACATTGGTGGTACATGCCATTTGCCACCTAGTTTTCTTATAAAAATGTCTGCACGCATGTTTTCAGCACTGACTTATTAGTCGATCGCAAATCACCATTCTCGTCAACCAAGGTCGATGGGCAAGAGGCTAGGGTAGAAACAGTCTCTCTAGATTATGCCATTATTCCAATAGCACGAGCATATACCATCTCGGTATTCACTACCTGGGGTGAATCACCAACATTGGACATCAACGTTGAGGCTTTAGACATTGATTTAATTTTCTTCTTTAGTCTGCTGTGAAACCCCTTTGGCCACTGTCTTTCATATTCCACCCACTGCTCAGTGCCAATCTTGAGAGAATCGTCAGCATTTACAGTCGTGTCATCGACAACCTGTCCTGAATAGATGTTTACAAGACCTACAGTTGGGTACGACTCGTCCTCAAATATGTCAATGCATGTCGATAATGCCTAACATATTTTTATTCTGTCGGCAGCATCTGCCTTGACACGTGTATGTCGCTCCTCCTTATGACAAGTAACCACGCTCTGAACTTGACCATCTTGCATTTCCTCGAGATCATTCCTCAATTTCAAAGATGCTGTGGGACAAGGCCCATGTGGCAAGAGTGGATTCATTCAGTGTAGGGCCAATGATACCAGATACTTTTTCGAGCTCTGCTCTGATTTGGTCAACCTACCATAGTATATTAATTGTATTGTCATTGTATTGTGTGTATCTCTTCTGTGGTAAATAAACTGAACTGAACTGAGATAGTCCTTTCCCATATCGCATGTAGGTGGTCTCAATGAAGAGATCTGACCAGATACCATTCCAAACACCATCTTGGTGATGCATAACATGTTCCCCCTCCATAAAATGTTTCAATGTGAGGGGTGTAGACGTTGCATGCTGCGAAGGTAATACAACTACGTACTTGCTTGTTATATTGTACATTGTAATGGTGCTTGTTTCACTATAGGAAAAGAGAGATTAGTTCAAATCATCCTCCATATACAATAGTACACAAATCACCTGTTAAACAATAATTGATCCAAGGTATTGCCATTCTCATCATTCCAGGCATGTCGTCTGGAGCAAGATTTGAACTAATGACCGTCTATGCAAGTGTCCTATTATACTGTATCCCACACTGTAAAACATAAACGGACAGATGTTTGTAGGTTAACACTATGGTGGCCATCTTGGATTTCATAATGTTCCGTGAATATTTCATGTATATGATATACTCACACTTGTAGCCATCTTAGAACAACAGTGAAACCATTACAATTCACAAGTAATAGTGTTCAAAACAATCAATCATATGGATAAAACACCTATTTTATGGTATAATGGCAGCCATTTTTCATTTGTGCAATTCCTGAAAACGCTCAAGGTTTTACAACTGGCACCCACTGGATTCTGGTTCAGCACCTAAATATTGACTAGAAAAAGCAAAAAAACACCGTATATATCATAAAACAAGGTTCATTCAAATTCCATTGTTCCTAGCCTGGACTAAATGCTTTAAATCAATGATAGATGGACTGGATTTAAACATTGGTGCTAGGTATCCCATCATTCGCACCATGAAAATCATAGACAAGTTAAACAATTTCATGGGATTGTATGGCTTAAATTGGGGCTAAAATGCGATATGGCAGAAAATCAAATCCAGGGGTGGGTGGTGGTCAGAATTGTGTTACTATAGTCGATTCGCAGACATTGGCCGATTTTAGCGATTTACCATTTCAGCAAAGAGGTAACAGAAGCAAAAGAGGGGGAGGCACTCGAATTTAATCGTAATATGCAAGGTTAATACCGTGTCTTCATGTGCATATACTAGTGATGTAGTCACCACTATATACCTAGTGACAGGGGACTTGCGGCGGGATTAACGGCATAACTGTGCCTGCAAACAGTTGTTGTCAATTGCCCGCGTATTTTCGATAAAGAAATGTATTGTTATTCAGATAAATTGATAAAGGTATTCAGGTGATATCATAGCCATAAATACTTAAAGTAACGTTTATAATCCGTATCTTGGTTGATATAACTGTTTTTCCATTTAATTAGGACAAATGGTTTTGTACCTAGGTATATAAAAAAAATGATTATTGAATTATTTTCCGGGTTTTTCTCGCAAATAAATACGTAGAACTGTTATTTTCATTTTAATGTTTTCTTTATTCCACGTGCATATTAATAAAAACGGAAAATAAGAAAAAGTATCCACTAAATTATGAATAGGTAAAATGACATACATAATATTTTTCTTTCGAAACCTGTATACGGTCGATGATGGTCGATTTGTTTTTATTGTGGTAACCGCTTCCAAAGGGATAACACATTTGAAGCTGCTGGATTAAGTTTTTGGTTGTCGTGATTGTAAAGCTACATGATCAGCCCTATTCATAAAGCCACACTATCATGAATGGCATTTGATTATGGAGCGCAAATAATCATGATAATAACATCTATAAAAGTACCGCTGTTTCATCATTGGTCAAAATGAGTTCCTCTAACGCCCAATGGACGAGGTCCAAAATCGATACCGATGCGCCAGAGTTGATGAATCTACTATAGGTCAACCCGAATCTGTTATCAACTGCACCCAACAAACCAAGTTAATACTGCTTACAATGTTATTCATACATGATAATGCTGTCTTATATACATACAAACATCACAATAAGTAACTGACCAGGTAATACATGTGCTGATAACTCTAAAAAAATAACTCTACAAGTATAACTACATAAACATATTAAATTATAAACATGTTGAGAAATATCTCTTTTTGAATTTGAGATATTACACGCTAAGAATGGCTGATTATTAAGGAAGTTACAATCCCAAATGTACTGTCTAGTCTGATTTTCATTTTCACATTTTCATTTTCAACACGGGGACTCAGACCGGCAAATTATTGATTACTGTAGTGGTAGTGCCAATTCACCCGTCGATGGCCTGGTTGTTGGATAGTCGGCCGGTGGCATTGTTACGATTGATCAATACGGCACACACGCTTTCCCTGTCATACTCTCCCCGTGTTGACAAAAAATGTTAAAATGAAAATCAGACTTGCCCTAACATTTAGGATCGTAACTTCCTTATTAATATACCATTCTTAGCGTATAATATCTCAAATTCAAGAAGAGAAAATTTCCAACAAATTTAGAATTAAATATGTTTATGTAGGAGTTATACTTTTAGAGTTATCACCATGTTTAATACCTGGTCAGTTACTTATTGTGATGACTGTATAGCATTTATTGTTTGATTTTCCATTTTCAGTATTTAAATCATGCTCTTATATCTAACCATACGTGCCATACAATACGGATAAAAAACGAAACAAAAACATGTATTTGTTTTTGGCCAATTTTATGAGAAAAACTTACCTATCGGTAAATTATAACTGTTCTATATATCAGATATCTCTTTAACAGTCTATTCACAATAAACCGTGACTATTTGTTTAGAAGAAAACAAACATTTCACTGGACTTGTTATTACATTAATTTTTTACCGTTCCAAATGGTTTATCTTGTTTTTGTTTTAGGCTAATTTTCCGTTTCCTTAGGCTTTGCCCAAAATCTGTCTCTGGCTCTGACCGCATCATAGCAGAAGTGGACAAATATATCAATTATCCTTTCCTATAAATGTGTAGCTTTGATTTAGAGCTGTATCATGACAAATTTCATGAGGATGACATTCACATTAGCGATGTTAGGAGTGAGGAGTTACTGAGAATGTATTGAATGACACTGGTATGTTCAGATTTATCCACATTGTATGCATCTATTTAGGTATTCATGTTGTGTGAATTTTATGTAGACTTGAAAGGTAGTGACTTATCGTTTGATATTAACAAAGGTAACAACGGAAGATGTGAATAACAACACTGTTTGGTTTATTACAGAATGGATGCACTGCTCTGTTTCTGGCAACCAGATTGAATCACACTGACATAGCTCGATGTCTTATCGAAGCAGGGGCGAATTTGGATTTACAAGAAACACAGGTAATGATCTTTAAAATGTATTTGATATTACGTTTAAAACTGTATGTATTATTTTCGATATGTATTTAATTTAAAGTGTACCATAAGTACTACCCTAGCAACTGTCTTGGGGCCGGGCACCAGCACGTTCACGTTCACCCGATTTTAAAAGCGAGTTGTTACTGACACCACACCTTTTTTTGTATATATTAGTGTTGAATTTGGAAATCTAAAAGTTCACGTGGGTAAGTTGTGGGGCAGAACCCCACGTTTCCTGAAACAATGGATATTTATATCACATTTTATTTACTACTATCGATATCGATATATTATAATAGGATATAGAGGTCGACGTTGTCGCGGCTGTTTCTACAGGGTTTATTTCGGAATTTACGATTCACTTTATTGAAACGTTATCGTAATAATTTTACTATTTTCGCACATACTGATTGATACTCAACTGAAGTTCAGCTAACATATCTACACAAGTGTGTATGCTGTGTACTGGGTTCGTATATTCCTATCGTATCGGACACGCAACGACGTCGAATGATGTGATTGAAAATGTGTATGTAAGCCTAAAATCAGTACCAAAATAAATTCATTTTGAGAATAGCGATTCATTAATGAGTTGAAAGTATTGCATCGGGAAGGCCTAGTGAACTTTAACGAGCTCATTTCCATATTTCTGTTTCATATTATTCAGACGCACACAATCCGTTTTTTTCAACGTGGTATGTGTGTGCGGATAGACCTGCGATTTATATTGTGTTCTAACGATAAAAACATAAATCAAATGAAATCAGGACGGATATTGGCGAAGTAGGCCTTTACCTTTGCTTTTACGATTATCGTGTTGTCTACTGAAAACAGCGACAAATACCAACTATTTTATTCTGCCTTATTATTTTACACGTGCTGGCTTAAGGAATCACGTCAACCAAAGTCACCTTTATGTAGATCTATCCCAGTTTATAATATAGTTTATGTTGTTATATACATTAAATCACATTATGATATGATCATCTCTGAGAAGGCATGCTATTGGCTGTATATGGTTAGTATTAGGCCCATTCTATGTTTACGATTTACACGCGATGATGGCTATTTCAAAATGATTGAAATATAATGTAATGAAGCTCAATATAACACTAAAATTTTCAACACTAAAAAGTTATGGTATAATGTTTTTAACGCCCCCCACATTAAGATTATGGGGTCGTGACCCCTTCCACCCACCCCCAACCCCCCCCCCCCCCCCCCATCCCCCATTTGCGCCACCTATGTCCATATCCGTCTTCCTCCACTTTCTCTACCACCTTCTTCTCCTCTTCCTCCTTTTGTTACTCTTTTGCCGATGGGGGAGGGGGGGGGGGGGGCATGGCCTGCTGGGCACCCCCTGGATACGCCACTTACTGGCTCATATATAACTTGAAAGTTGGAAAAGGTTTCTGTTTTTTTGTGTATAAATATGGTAACCAATTATAGCCGCGTGGAAAGTTGTGTTATCAGATACTATGAGACCGTGTTAGCTGATATTGCCGACGGAACTCTTCATCATCGTTCCTCTTCAGAATGAACGTTGACAATGTCTGTACACATATTGATTAGTCACTATCGGGCAAAAAAAGACACAAGGAAAAGGCAGTTTTTATAGCCTACGTGTACAGTGCGTTTTTGTCTTCAATTCATCGGTTCTTTATAGAATTCTGCCCGAGATGGGGCACAGATCGATCTGATGGAAACATCAGAGTAATAAATAAGCAATTAACAGTGCTATCAAATGTTCGTTTATTTTTACCCCACCCCACTCCTGGTTGAAACGGCCATTGAATAAGTTGCTGTTAGTGATCCACACCGTATGGCATCATCACCGTCCAGATATGTGATAACTTATGATCACATAGGATTTTGAGTAAATTTCATCTCGGATAAATGTTTCAAAGGGACAAATTTAATACTATGATACAACACTATGATGCAGAGGAACAGCATATTTCTGACGATAGTATTGTTCAATTTGCAAACATCCAAATGTAGATTTCACATTAGACCCAGGGAATTGGAACGATATGCCTTACGTCGATTATGTTCCAATGACTCGGAATCGAACATGTCATGTAGTAAAATGTGAAGTGGACCTGAGATAATTATACGCACGACATTTGTATAGAATAAACTCGATTTTGCCAAATATGGTAAAGCCAATACCCGCTTGGAAAGTGTTATCAGACTGCAGACCGTGTATAGCTGATATTGCTGACGGAACTGTTCATCATCGTTCCTCAATCACAAAGATCGCGAGATGGTTAAGCAACTGATTATGGAGGACGGGGCTATGGTCAGGCTGCAATATGCCTTGGCCGCAACCCACCGTCAGCCGCCATTCCTTGCCGCCAGCCAATCCGCTGCCAGCCGTCTGACCTTGTTCCTTGTTGCCGGGCTTCGTCGAGACATTGTCACTCGCCGCCCAGACAACGGCCGATTTTGGTCGCTAGACTCCGTTCCCTGCCGCAGCCATTGGTCCCTTGCCGTTGTGTTGTCGCTGAAGGTCGTTCCCACCCGTCAGCGAATCTTGCTTTTCCCCAACATTTTGTGATTTTCACGTCCGTTGCCCTCCGCGGGTTATCTACCGCTACTATGTGAGCCAGCCTTAAAGCCACGGTTTTATATAAGATTGGGGTTAATGTTTATGGCTTGGAATCGAACCTGGCAAGTAATAAACTGTGAAATGGACCTATGATGAGGATAATTATAAGCACGACATTTGTATAGAATAAACCAATTCCGTCACATAAGTGGTCACACGACTAAATAGAGCTCCATAGGGATATGTACAAAAACACTGATATAAAACTCTGTTTTAGACCACTAAATTGCAAAATTGGACCTTTTAGAGTGATTTTTTTCTGAAAGATGATCACATTTTGTAACCAAAATGTGAAAAAATAGGTAGGTGAACCTGCTCGATTTGTCAAAATACGCCAATGGAGTTGACTACCTCTCTGACGAGCTTGGAAATGCCGCTGTAATCGTCAATGTTTCCAGTAAAAACACAAATTTGAAAGATCTCTCACAATCTATCTAGATGAAATTCACAGTTTATAGTCAGGGTGCATGTAGGTGATGTCCCATTAATCAAAATTAATCAAAATTCATAAGCATTTACGCAATTGTATTACTGTCAAGCTTTTTAATTGATGATTTTTGCCACGCACATTTTCCTATTCTAGTTTTAAACACCGCCCTTAAGGGTAGGGGATACCCCATTTAGTGTAGTGCACCCTTAAGGAAATTGATTTTGTGCTGAATGTATTTGAAATGTACTGGAATAGTTACCTTGAATCATTTGGAACATTTTGTGATTGTTTTAATGATCTTTCCATGTTGTTATAATTATTTAATAGTGGAAATTGTCATGTATGGATACCTGCTATCTACTGAAGATAGCAACATTAACATAGCAATATTACATTATGTGAGGACAGCTACAATCCTTTTTGAAGATTTGAACAATCAATAATGACAATGCTATCTACTGACGATAGCAAACATGGTTATCTAAATGTGTGTAGATTAACTCGGATTTGGAAGGAAATGATAATGCGTCGATCAATGTTTCAATACGGCAGATTGGTCGCACGTGTAATGTAAAGATTGAGTTGCACATAATGACGGTCAGAATGATCTAATTATGTTGAGATTAATGCCCATTTAATGGCCGAAAACTCTAGTTGATGTGTGTGTAATCAATCTTTATATTCAAGCAATCACCGACATAAATTATACAATGCGAGAAAAAAAGAAGGTAGAATAAAGCCCAGGACAAAAATCGGAACCACACAGTGGTCCAGGTTTAACGCAGGGATGAACAACAAACAAAAATACATCAAATAACCACAAAAATCAATGTCCATCCGGAACCAGGAGATACACAGAAATAGAGCGAACCCAGCAAAGGGGAACTACGTGTATGTGCAGGGAAAGAAAATCACACCTTGAGGTAGGGTTGATCATCGCTTCCCCAGGCTGGCTCTTGCCTCGCATTCCCAACAAAAGTGTAGCTGCACAGAAGGGCCAACTTGTTGAGTTCCTTCATGAATTGCTTGGATGGTTTGGATTTGACAAAGGTGAATATTGCTTTGATATTATTAATATTATCTGGTGTGATTAGACCACGAGATCCAATTTCAAAACATGTGAGTTCCTTCATGAATTGCTTTGATGGTTTGGATTTGACAAAGGTGAATATTGCTTTGATATTATTAATATTATCTGGTGTGATTAGACCACGAGATCCAATTTCAAAACAAGTTTTCGTACTTACTGGATTTACGATAATGGGTTTTCTGAATGTTAGTCTCAAAAGGTACAGTCAATTCAATAAGGTGGATGGAGTTGTCTTCCTTATTGTGGATAACAATGTCGGGTTTCAATTTCGATACAATAACATTGACTGGGAGTGTGCCGCCCGTGGTCGTAATACCGGCAATGTCACTAAAGATCTGAATGTATTTACCTGTGGCCTCGATAATAGTTTTCAGTATTACAAGAATGTGGCGGAGGATGGAATTATGGCGCCACGTAAGTCTGCCTTGGTTAAGGGACACGGAACAGAAATTAAGAGCATGCAGAAGTGTTTCGTGATTACCACATAATTTACATTTAGTTTGCTTTCTTTTACCCCATGTCCTGAGATTACTAAATGTGGGCAGATAATAAATTCCAGAACGGACGGCAAAGCTCAGTACACCCCTGGGGAGATCATAGATTATAGATCTCCAGGTGAGGTCTGCGTTTTCCGACTCAATAAGTTTCAGCATATTTCCCTGTTGGACAAGGGGTTTGATATACTCCCTCCAGAAGAGTAGATGGTCGTCACTAATGAGATCTTTGACAATCTTTTTGATTTTAGACCATGATTTTGGTTGATCAGATTCGGATGATGAGGCTTGTTTTGAGGCCTGTTCATACTTGTCATTCCAACGTTTAGAACCATACTTGTTTTTCTTAAGGGTCCATTTTGACTCCCTATTTAGTTTTGATTTGAGCGCATGCACAACGCGGTTATCGGCTTTCACCATGCAGCGAGCGTAAGCAGAGGCATGGGACTGCAGGTAAAGCTCGGAGATGCGTGGACAATTAAGACCTTCGGGGCTGTGAATAAACGCGGGGGTAGGACCCCGTGATGGGAGACCAAGGAAAGCTTTAATAATGTTGGTGGTGTGCATGTGGTCGAGTTTCTCCAGCTGGATGTCGGTTAGTTCATGGACTGTAAGTATATACCTGATGGAAGGGGTAGCATATTGAGTGTAGACCTTCAGTTTGAACTCATCTCTAACCATACACGATGTGATATTTTGTATCATGTCATTTAGTTTAGTTTTGACTATTTCATGAATGTCTTTAGATTTGCCTGCGAATGTTATATTACAACCAAGAAATTTTCAGGGGCATCTTTCAGAGATTTTAGCACATTGTCACCGATTGAAAACGTACAGGCATCTGATTTGCCTGAGCGGATGGAGATTGACTTACATTTGACAGGTTTTAGTGTCAAATTCATGGATCTGGTTATTTCGTGAATTTTGTCCATGAGTTTTTGATGTTTACGTTTGTCAGAAGTTATGAGACAAAAGTCGTCGGCAAAGGGTAATGTGATGTAGCGACTACCATCAAGATCGTAACCGTAAGTGTCTTCTAGCGTTTTCAGATGCTGAACGATTGGGTTGAAAACTGTCAAAAAGATAATCGGAGACAAAGGGTCGCCCTGAAAGACTCCTCTGAATGGCTTAGACACCCAATCAGTACCTTTGACTTCACCCTGTAGTCTAGAATATTAGTTCTCAACATAATTACATATTGGTGGGGGAACACCATTTCTTTCCAGGGTGTAATTGATTAAATTGTGTTCCACCAAGCCAAATGCGTCCGCCAAATCAAAATAAGTAACATGTATGGTCTTATTCTTATTTCTAGCATGGGCTAGGAGCTCATTCATGACAAATGTATGTTCGATACAACCATTTATACCTTTTAGAAATGCTTTTTGAGTACTACAATCCAACAAGTGGTTACTTAGCAAATACGAGGAAAGTCTATCAGCGATAATTTGGTGGAATACCTTTCCTACACATGAAGTTAGTGATATCATCCTAAAGTTCTGCGGATCAGAAGTATCACCAGCCTTGTGGATCAACGTAACGGTGCTTTTTGACCAGCTCTCCGGGGGGTCACCAGCCTCCATGATCTTGGTAAACATTGTTGCGAGGACATGGTGGGTAGCTGGGAGTTTTCGTAGGATACCGTACATAATCCCATCGGGTCCTGGAGCCGATGTTGGCTTTTTGCAATGGAGAATAGTTTTAATATCTGTCGGTCGTATTGGGTCTAGATTGAAGCATTAAGGTGCGATATTACATTTAGCTGCATTAGAAACCTAATAGCCACCAATAGCCTCAGCTATTGGGGATACTAGCTAATGACACTTGTAGCTGATATTGGATGATATTAGGTAATAAATGGGGATATTAGATATTAGCTATAGGTAATAAGATATTAGCTACTACAATTCACCCGTTAATGCCTTAGCTATTATCAGCTATAGCTAGCTAATATGGGATATTAGTATAGTACTCCAATACAGCTAGTATCAGCTATTAGATATTAGCTATAGCTATAAGATATTAGCTATTACAATGTGCTTATTGTATTAGCTAATATCAGCTACAAACCTACCTATAGCTGATACTAGCTATTACAACATTCTATTATCACAATCATATAAGCTATTGCCTTCTAATATAAGCTGATATCGGCTAACTAGAGCGCTAGCTAATATAAGCTACTACCCGCTAATGCGATATGATAGTTCGATTTCTTCTTTATTGTAAACATAGATATACCAGCTATTAGCTATTAGAACAATCTAATATACGCTATTGGAAGCTAATATAAGCTATTGGTAGCTAATATCAGCTATTGATAGCTAATATCGGGTTATGCGCTAATAGTTAGATTTTTATTTTATTATAAACCTAGCTATAGCTGATATAAGCTATTACAACAATCTATTATAAGCTACGGGTAGCTAATATAAGCTATTGGTAGCCAATATAAGCTATCGATACCTAATATTGGCTAATAGAATAATGGTACATAGATTCTTACTTTATTCTAAATCTAGCTATAGCTGATATTAGCTATTACAACCTTCTATTATAACAATCATATAAGCTATTGCTATCTAATATAAGCTGATATCGGCTAACTAGAGCGCTAGCTAATATAAGCTACTACCCGCTAATGCGATATGATAGTTCGATTTCTTCTTTATTGTAAACATAGATATACCAGCTATTAGCTATTAGAACAATCTAATATACGCTATTGGAAGCTAATATAAGCTATTGGTAGCTAATATCAGCTATTGATAGCTAATATCGGGTTATGCGCTAATAGTTAGATTTTTATTTTATTATAAACCTAGCTATAGCTGATATAAGCTATTACAACAATCTATTATAAGCTACGGGTAGCTAATATAAGCTATTGGTAGCCAATATAAGCTATCGATACCTAATATTGGCTAATAGAATAATGGTACATAGATTCTTACTTTATTCTAAATCTAGCTATAGCTGATATTTTAGATATTACAACCTTCTATTATAACAATCATATAATCTATTGCTATCTAATATAAGCTGATATCGGCTAACTAGAGCGCTAGCTAATATAAGCTACTACCCGCTAATGCGATATGATAGTTCGATTTCTTCTCTATTGTAAACATAGATATACCAGCTATTAGCTATTAGAACAATCTAATATACGCTATTGGAAGCTAATATAAGCTATTGGTAGCTAATATCAGCTATTGATAGCTAATATCGGGTTATGCGCTAATAGTTAGATTTTTATTTTATTATAAACCTAGCTATAGCTGATATAAGCTATTACAGCAATCTATTATAAGCTACGGGTAGCTAATATAAGCTATTGGTAGCCAATATAAGCTATCGATACCTAATATTGGCTAATAGAATAATGGTACATAGATTCTTACTTTATTCTAAATCTAGCTATAGCTGATATTAGCTATTACAACCTTCTATTATAACAATCATATAATCTATTGCTATCTAATATAAGCTGATATCGGCTAACTAGAGCGCTAGCTAATATAAGCTACTACCCGCTAATGCGATATGATAGTTCGATTTCTTCTTTATTGTAAACATAGATATACCAGCTATTAGCTATTACAACAATCAAATATACGCTATTGGAAGCTAATATAAGCTATTGGTAGCTAATATAAGCTATTGGTAGCTAATATCAGCTATTGATGGCTAATATCTGGTTATGCGCTAATAGTTAGATTTTCATTTTATTATAAACCTAGCTATAGCTGATATAAGCTATTACAACAATCTATTATAAGCTACGGGTAGCTAATATAAGCTATTGGTAGCCAATATAAGCTATCGATACCTAATATTGGCTAATAGGATAATGGTACATAGATTCTTACTTTATTCTAAATCTAGCTATAGCTGATATTAGCTATTACAACCTTCTATTATAACAATCATATAAGCTATTGCTATCTAACATAAGCTGATATCGGCTTAATAGAGCGCTAGCTAATATAGCTAATATTCGCTAATGCGATATGGTAGTTCGATTTCGATTGGCAATCTACTCTAATACGACGACGGAAAAATCGGACCCCTTAGCTTACCGAAAAAAAGTGCAACAAAAATCCCAGTCGGTACCGGTCATCTCAATTATTAGTGTTTCTAAACTTGTAATAAAGCATGTTTCAAACTTGTATCATCGATGATAAACTATTTGTAATAAAATATTGTTCTTAGCTCAAAACTATAGTGTGTTTCATTTATTACATCAAAGTGATTCTTTACATCCTATGCTCTATAGGTGTGTTGGATATCCTACGCTCTATATACTACTCCCTTGACGCGACGAAAAACAGTGCTTTTCTATTGTCTGGGTATACAATATCGTCGCGTTAAGGTACTAGTATATAGGTGTGTTGGATACCGACACTCTATATACTACTCCCTTGACGCGACGAAAAACAGTGTGTCTCTATTGTCTGGGTATACGATATCGTCGCGTTAAGGTAGTAGTATATAGGAGCGTTGGATCGGGCGCTCTATATACTACTCCCTTGACGCGACGAACAACCGTGTTTCTCTATTGTCTGGGTATACAATATCGTCGCGTTAAGGGAGTAGTATATAGGTTTGATTACTTATTTATCATACTAAATGAATACACGGTCCGGAGGACGGAAAAGGGGATTTCTTTTGGGGGATATTATATCAGCAAAAGAGGGGCTTGGTATAGTTTTGGGGGGAAAGAAGGTTAAAAAAAGGAAGAAAGAGGCTATTTATTTCGTCTTATTTATTTTTAGATCTGCCGTCTTATTAATTTTGGGGGAAAACGTGTTATTTTTTTGTTTAACATGAAGTAAGAAAAACTTAACAAGTTTCTCCCCAAAATTAATAAGACGACATTTCCGGACATAAATACAATTTCTAAACGTTTTTTAAAATAAAAAGTACCGTCTTATTTATATTTATCCGCCGTTTTATTAATAATTTGAGGGGAAAACATGTTAATTTTGTTAATAATTGTGACATTTTGGTGAGAAATTTGTGTTTTTTGTTCAATTTGAACTTTTTGCTTTTTTTTGGGTAAATGTTCCAATTATTCGCTTGTGGCATTTTGGTTCATTTTTATGTGACAAATATTTGTATCTAATAATGCGGGTATCAATCCACCCGCGGCTAAACTAAATCTCTACGAACGCACGTTGGCACAGTCGCGGCGCCTATTCGAACGAGTTCCCCACGCGCGCCGCGCCGGACCAAAACAAATCAGAGCTACCGGCGAGACATTGCGTCGTATAGGCCTAAATGAAATTTAAAAACATTCTTATTTACTATCTCATTATTTTTACGGAGTAAAGCTATGATCTTTCTATAATGCGGTTTATTCCGTGTAGAAGATCATTCCTATAAAAGCTACTTTCTATTTTTACGGAGTAAAGCTATGATCTTTCTATAATGCGGTTTATTCCGTGTAGAAGATCATTCCTATAAAAGCTACTTTCTATTTTTACGGAGTAAAGCTATGATCTTTCTATAATGCACTTCATTCCGTATAGAACATTCCTAACATTATAAAATTGAATTCTGATTATTTTACGGAGTAAAGCTAGGATTTGTCTTTAAATGCGGTTTATTCCATGAAGAAGATCATTCCTTAAATCAAGTTATACAATCTCGTTTTTAATTACTTTGACGGGGTAGGCCTAAAGCTATTTTTTATGATTTGGTTTATTCCCGTGTAGAAAGATCATTCCTAAAATTAAGTTATAAAATAAAGTCACTTTCTTATTATTTTTCACGGAGTAAAGCTAAATCTTTCTATATTATGCGGTTTATTTGCGTGTATAGATCATTCCTAATTATAAAAGCTACTTTCTAATTATGTTTACGGAGTAAAGCTATATGATTTATCTATAATGCGGTTTATTCCGCGCAGGAGAAGATAACATTCCTAAAATTATAAAATATACTTTCTCATTATTTTTACGGAGTAAAGCTATGATTTATCTATAATGCAGTTTATTCCGTGTAGAATTATAAAAGTTAGGCCTACTTTCTCATTATTTTTACGGAGTAAAGCTATGATTTATCTATATAACATATATAATGCGGTTTATTCCGTGTAAATCATTCCTAAAATTATAAAAGCTACTTTCTCATTCTTTATAATGTATAATGCGGTTTATTACGGTGTAGAATATCATTTTTCAAATTTCTCATTCCGTTTATAGAAGGGCATTCCTAAAATTGCTCATTATTTTTACGGAGTAAAGCTATGATTTATCTATAATGCGGTTTATTCCGTGTAAATCATTCCTAAAATTATAAAAGCTATTCAATATTTACAGAGAAAAGGTATTCTAATAATGCGGTTTATTCCGCGTATAAAGATCATTCCTAAAATGATAACAGTTACTTTCTGGCATTATTTTTACGGAGTAAAGCTATGATTTATCTATGATGCGGTTTATTCCGTGTAGAATTAGATCATTCCTAAAATTATAAAAGCTATAGCTTTTACTTTCTCATTACTTTTACGGAGTAGGCCTAAAGCTATTCTATAATGCAGTTTATTCCGTGTAGCTTGATGATCATTCCTAAAATTATACAAGTTACTTTCTCATTATTTTAACTTAAAAAGTAGGGCCTAAAGCCTACGATTTTAATGATGCGCTTTATTCCGTTTTAAAGAAGATTTCAAAACTTAACAAGCTACTTCTGAGTTTGAGATGTTAACGCAACGGAAATGTCGGAGGCCGTCCGCACTGAGAAACGGCCGGGGAGAAACCCTAGTCGTCGGGTCTATCTTCACGGTTATATTCTCCCGTGGTCACATACAACACTGCACCGTACCGCTGCGCCAATCAACAGTTCTTCAGGAATTGCGTCGCGTAATACAGAGCGCCGAGTAAATACATCCAGTAGCGGCCTACTTATTATAGGACGCCATGGTAAAATATATTCATCCGTCGCGTCAATACAGCGCGCTACAGCAACTTCAACGGCACACCTCATGGGCGCCGGGGTTTCTCGACCGCGGTTAAATACCCGGTGCAGTGCGCGCGGTCAGTGCCGTACTGCCCGCGGGAGAAAACTATTAGTCCCGCGGTGTGCCGTGTTTGACCACGGGAGAAAGTGACCCGGCAAAGTAAGGTCTTATGACTTCTACCGTTTGAAATTAGTATTTATTTACGGGAATGTCGTCTTATTAATTTTGGGGAGAAACTTTTTATTTTTCTTACTTCATGTTCAACCAAAAATAACATGTTTTCCCCCAAAATTAAGGCGACGGCAGGTCCAAAAATAAATAAAACGTTAGTTGTAAAGACAAATACTCACGTTTCCCCCAAAAATTAATAAGACGGCAGGTCTAAAAATAAATAAGACGAAAAATAGCCTCTTCCTTCCCTTTTTTAACCTTCTTTCCCCCCAAAACTATACCAAGCCCCTCTTTTGCTGCTATAATATCCCCCAAAAGAAATCCCCTTTTCCGTCCGTACCGGACCGTGTATTCATTTAGTATGATAAATAAGTAATCAAACCTATATACTACTCCCTTAACGCGACGAATTTGTATACCCAGACAATAGAGAAACACTGTTTTTCGTCGCGTCAAGGGAGTAGTATATAGAGCGTGTCGGGTATCCAACGCACCTATATACTACTACCTTAACGCGACGATATTGTATACCCAGACAATAGAGACACACTGTTTTTCGTCGCGTTAAGGGACTAGTAATATATAGAGCGCCCGAGGTATCCAACGCACCTATATACTAGTCCCTTAACGCGACGATATTGTATACCCAGACAATAGAAAGACACTGTTTTTCGTCGCGTCAAGGGAGTAGTATATAGAGCTAGAGGAGCATAGGACACACTTAACGTGGGACACACTACACTAAGAATTTAGGAATGCATACAAAAGACACACTATAATTGTAAAGTAATGGTTTTATTTTATTATTTTTAATAACACACATAGACACCAATATTATTGATCTCCCACAGCAGTACTGCTGTGAGAGATCGATAACATCATAACACTGATTTCGTCAACAAGTTTGCCACAACTTCGGTGCTTTTTTCCAGTAAGTTAGGGGGTCCGGTCACTTCCGTCGTCCTATTAAGGTAGATTGCCGTTCGATTTCTTCTTTATTCTAGACATAGATATACCAGCTATTAGCTATTACAACAATCTAATAATACGATATTGGTAGCTTATATAAGCTATTGGTAGCTAATGTCAGCTATTGATAGCTAATATCGGGTTATGCGCTAATGGTAGTTATATTTTTACTTTATTATAAACCTAGCTATAGCTGATATTAGCTATTACAACAATATATTATAAGATAAAACATTAACTTGATCGTTTCCCAAACACATCAAGGGTCGTTCTTAAAAAAGCCAATAAAATGTAAAAATGTAAACACCTTTTAAGGTGGTTACATTTGATATAACTTTGGTGTAGGAAGCCAATGACGTTTAAACCGGTATTAAAAGCATGTTAAGAATTTAAACATCACATTGTTGGTGTTTTTAACTTGGTGTTAGAAGCCATAGAAATTTAAACCCTTATTAAGCGTTAAAACATCAAATCGATCCCGGAACACACGATTGGTCGTTCTTTAAAACGTGTAGGTGTAGAAAGCCAATAAAAGTTAAAATTCTTAATATGCATGATAACACTTTCTACGCGGCCATAATTTACCATAATTATTATCGAACAACAGATTTTTCGGAAACCTTTCGTAACAGTTTTCAATGAGGAAAAAATATAAAATAAAGATAGCCCATTAGCAGATAGGGGTAGCTGATATAAGCTAAGGGGTTGTGATAGCTGATAGCCGTAATAGCTAAGTTTTCAATGAGGGAAAAAATATATAATAAAGATAGGCCTAGCCCATTAGCAGATAGGGGTAGCTAATATAGTGATAGCTGATAGCTCAATAGCTACGTTTTCGAGGCAAAACAAATATAAAATAAAGATATCCCATTAGCAGATAGGGGTAGCTAATATAAGCTAACGGGTTGTGATAGCTGATAGCTCAATAGCTAAGTTTTCGAGGGAAAAAATAAAAAATAAAAATAGCCTATTAGCAGATAGGGGTAGCTAATATAAGCTAACGGGTTGTGATAGCTGATAGCTCAATAGCTACGTTTTCCAGGGGAAAAAAAATCAAGATAGCCCATTAGCAGATAGGGGTAGCTAATATAAGCTAACGCGTTGTGATAGCTGATAGCTCAATAGCTACGATTTCGAGGGAAAAAATATAAAATCAAGATAGCCCATTAGCAGATAGGGGTAGCTAATATAAGCTAACGGGTTGTGATAGCTGATAGCTCAATAGCTACAGTTTTCGAGGGAAAAAATATAAAATAAAGATAGCCCATTAGCAGATAGGGTAGCTAATATAATCTAACGGGTTGTGATAGCTGATAGCTCAATAGCTACGTTTTCCAGGGAAAAAATAAATAAAATCAAGATAGCCCATTAGCAGATAGGGGTAGCTAATATAAGCTAACGCGTTGTGATAGCTGATAGCTCAATAGCTACGATTTCGAGGGAAAAAATATAAAATCAAGATAGCCCATTAGCAGATAGGGGTAGCTAATATAAGCTAACGGGTTGTGATAGCTGATAGCTCAATAGCTACAGTTTTCGAGGGAAAAAATATAAAATAAAAATAGCCCATTAGCAGATAGGGTAGCTAATATAAGCTAACGGGTTGTGATAGCTGATAGCTCAATAGCTACGTTTTCCAGGGAAAAAAAATATAAAATCAAGATAGCCCATTAGCAGATAGGGGTAGCTAATATAAGCTAACGCGTTGTGATAGCTGATAGCTCAATAGCTACGATTTCCAGGGAAAAAAATATAAAATCAAGATAGCCCATTAGCAGATAGGGGTAGCTAATATAAACTAATGGGTTGTGATAGCTGATAGCTCAATAGCTACAGTTTTCGAGGGAAAAAATATAAAATAAAGATAGCCCATTAGCAGATAGGGATAGCTAATATAAGCTAACGCGTTGTGATAGCTGATAGCTCAATAGCTACGATTTCCAGGGGAAAAAATATAAAATCAAGATAGCCCATTAGCAGATAGGGGTAGCTCATATAAGCTAACGGGTTGTGATAGCTGATAGCTCAATAGCTACGATTTCCAGGGGGAAAAAAATATAAAATCAAGATAGCCCATTAGCAGATAGGGGTAGGTAATATAAGCTAACGGGTTGTGATAGCTGATAGCTCAATAGCTACGTTTTCCAGGGAAAAAAAATATAAAATCAAGATAGCCCATTAGCAGATAGGGGTAGCTAATATAAGCTAACGCGTTGTGATAGCTGATAGCTCAATAGCTACGATTTCCAGGGAAAAAAATATAAAATCAAGATAGCCCATTAGCAGATAGGGGTAGCTAATATAAGCTAACGGGTTGTGATAGCTGATAGCTCAATAGCTACGATTTCCAGGGAAAAAAATATAAAATCAAGATAGCCCATTAGCAGATAGGGGTAGCTAATATAAGCTAACGGGTTGTGATAGCTGATAGCTCAATAGCTACGATTTCCAGGGGGAAAAAAAAAATCAAGATAGCCTATTAGCAGATAGGGGTAGGTAATATAAGCTAACGGGTTGTGATAGCTGATAGCTCAATAGCTACGATTTCCAGGGGAAAAAATATAAAATCAAGATAGCCCATTAGCAGATAGGGGTAGCTAATATAAACTAATGGGTTGTGATAGCTGATAGCTCAATAGCTACAGTTTTCGAGGGAAAAAATATAAAATAAAGATAGCCCATTAGCAGATAGGGATAGCTAATATAAGCTAACGCGTTGTGATAGCTGATAGCTCAATAGCTACGTTTTCCAGGGGAAAAAATATAAAATCAAGATAGCCCATTAGCAGATAGGGGTAGCTAATATAAGCTAACGCGTTGTATTAGCTGATAGCTCAATAGCTACGTTTTCCAGGGAAAAAATAAATAAAATCAAGATAGCCCATTAGCAGATAGGGGTAGCTAATATAAGCTAACGCGTTGTGATAGCTGATAGCTCAATAGCTACGATTTCCAGGGAAAAAAATATAAAATCAAGATAGCCCATTAGCAGATAGGGGTAGCTAATATAAGCTAACGGGTTGTGATAGCTGATAGCTCAATAGCTACGATTTCCAGGGAAAAAAATATAAAATCAAGATAGCCCATTAGAAGATAGGGGTAGCTAATATAAGCTAACGGGTTGTGATAGCTGATAGCTCAATAGCTACGATTTCCAGGGGGAAAAAAATATAAAATCAAGATAGCCCATTAGCAGATAGGGGTAGGTAATATAAGCTAACGGGTTGTGATAGCTGATAGCTCAAAAGCTACGTTTTCCAGGGAAAAAAAAAAAAAAATCAAGATAGCCCATTAGCAGATAGGGGTAGCTAATATAAGCTAACGGGTTGTGATAGCTGATAGCTCAATAGCTACGATTTCCAGGGGAAAAAAATAAAATCAAGATAGCCTATTAGCAGATAGGGGTAGGTAATATAAGCTAACGGGTTGTGATAGCTGATAGCTCAATAGCTACGATTTCCAGGGGGGAAAAAAAATAAAAAAATCAAGATAGCCCATTAGCAGATAGGGGTAGCTAATATAAGCTAACGGGTTGTGATAGCTGATAGCTCAATAGCTATGTTTTCCAGGGAAAAAAATATAAAATCAAGATAGCCCATTAGCAGATAGGGGTAGCTAATATAAGCTAACGCGTTGTGATAGCTGATAGCTCAATAGCTACGATTTCCAGGGAAAAAAAATATAAAATCAAGATAGCCCATTAGCAGATAGGGGTAGGTAATATAAGCTAACGGGTTGTGATAGCTGATAGCTCAATAGCTACGTTTTCCAGGGAAAAAAAATATAAAATCAAGATAGCCCATTAGCAGATAGGGGTAGCTAATATAAGCTAACGCGTTGTGATAGCTGATAGCTCAATAGCTACGATTTCCAGGGAAAAAAATATAAAATCAAGATAGCCCATTAGCAGATAGGGGTAGCTAATATAAGCTAACGGGTTGTGATAGCTGATAGCTCAATAGCTACGATTTCCAGGGAAAAAAATATAAAATCAAGATAGCCCATTAGCAGATAGGGGTAGCTAATATAAGCTAACGGGTTGTGATAGCTGATAGCTCAATAGCTACGATTTCCAGGGGATAAAAAATATAAAATCAAGATAGCCTATTAGCAGATAGGGGTAGCTAATATAAGCTAACGGGTTGTGATAGCTGATAGATCAATAGCTACGATTTCCAGGAAAAAAAATATAAAATCAAGATAGCCCATTAGCAGATAGGGGTAGCTAATATAAACTAATGGGTTGTGATAGCTGATAGCTCAATAGCTACAGTTTTCGAGGGAAAAAATATAAAATAAAGATAGCCCATTAGCAGATAGGGATAGCTAATATAAGCTAACGCGTTGTGATAGCTGATAGCTCAATAGCTACGTTTTCCAGGGGAAAAAATATAAAATCAAGATAGCCCATTAGCAGATAGGGGTAGCTAATATAAGCTAACGCGTTGTATTAGCTGATAGCTCAATAGCTACGTTTTCCAGGGAAAAAATAAATAAAATCAAGATGGCCCATTAGCAGATAGGGGTAGCTAATATAAGCTAACGCGTTGTGATAGCTGATAGCTCAATAGCTACGATTTCCAGGGAAAAAAATATAAAATCAAGATAGCCCATTAGCAGATAGGGGTAGCTAATATAAGCTAACGGGTTGTGATAGCTGATAGCTCAATAGCTACGATTTCCAGGGAAAAAAATATAAAATCAAGATAGCCCATTAGAAGATAGGGGTAGCTAATATAAGCTAACGGGTTGTGATAGCTGATAGCTCAATAGCTACGATTTCCAGGGGGAAAAAAATATAAAATCAAGATAGCCCATTAGCAGATAGGGGTAGGTAATATAAGCTAACGGGTTGTGATAGCTGATAGCTCAATAGCTACGTTTTCCAGGGAAAAAAAATATAAAATCAAGATAGCCCATTAGCAGATAGGGGTAGCTAATATAAGCTAACGGGTTGTGATAGCTGATAGCTCAATAGCTACGATTTCCAGGGAAAAATAAATAAAATCAAGATAGCCTATTAGCAGATAGGGGTAGGTAATATAAGCTAACGGGTTGTGATAGCTGATAGCTCAATAGCTACGATTTCCAGGGGGGGAAAAAAATAAAAAAATCAAGATAGCCCATTAGCAGATAGGGGTAGCTAATATAAGCTAACGGGTTGTGATAGCTGATAGCTCAATAGCTATGTTTTCCAGGGAAAAAAATATAAAATGAAGATAGCCCATTAGCAGATAGGGGTAGCTAATATAAGCTAACGCGTTGTGATAGCTGATAGCTCAATAGCTACGATTTCCAGGGAAAAAAAATATAAAATCAAGATAGCCCATTAGCAGATAGGGGTAGGTAATATAAGCTAACGGGTTGTGATAGCTGATAGCTCAATAGCTACGTTTTCCAGGGAAAAAATATATAAAATCAAGATAGCCCATTAGCAGATAGGGGTAGCTAATATAAGCTAACGCGTTGTGATAGCTGATAGCTCAATAGCTACGATTTCCAGGGAAAAAAATATAAAATCAAGATAGCCCATTAGCAGATAGGGGTAGCTAATATAAGCTAACGGGTTGTGATAGCTGATAGCTCAATAGCTACGATTTCCAGGGAAAAAAATATAAAATCAAGATAGCCCATTAGCAGATAGGGGTAGCTAATATAAGCTAACGGGTTGTGATAGCTGATAGCTCAATAGCTACGATTTCCAGGGGATAAAAAATATAAAATCAAGATAGCCTATTAGCAGATAGGGGTAGCTAATATAAGCTAACGGGTTGTGATAGCTGATAGCTCAATAGCTACGATTTCCAGGGGAAAAAATATAAAATCAAGATAGCCCATTAGCAGATAGGGGTAGCTAATATAAGCTAACGGGTTGTGATAGCTGATAGCTCAATAGCTACGATTTCCAGGGGAAAAAAATATAAAATCAAGATAGCCCATTAGCAGATAGGGGTAGCTAATATAAGCTAACGGGTTGTGATAGCTGATAGCTCAATAGCTACGATTTCCAGGGGGAAAAAAATATAAAATCAAGATAGCCCATTAGCAGATAGGGGTAGGTAATATAAGCTAACGGGTTGTGATAGCTGATAGCTCAATAGCTACGATTTCCAGGGAAAAAAAAAAATCAAGATAGCCCATTAGCAGATAGGGGTAGCTAATATAAGCTAACGGGTTGTGATAGCTGATAGCTCAATAGCTATGTTTTCCAGGGAAAAAAATATAAAATCAAGATAGCCCATTAGCAGATAGGGGTAGCTAATATAAGCTAACGCGTTGTGATAGCTGATAGCTCAATAGCTACGATTTCCAGGGAAAAAAATATAAAATCAAAATAGCCCATTAGCAGATAGGGGTAGCTAATATAAGCTAACGGGTTGTGATAGCTGATAGCTCAATAGCTACGATTTCCAGGGGAAAAATAAAATAAAATCAAGATAGCCCATTAGCAGATAGGGGTAGCTAATATAAGCTAACGGGTTGTGATAGCTGATAGCTCAATAGCTACGATTTCCAGGAAAAAAAATATAAACTCAAGATAGCCCATTAGCAGATAGGGGTAGCTAATATAAGCTAACGGGTTGTGATAGCTGATAGCTCAATAGCTACGTTTTCCAGGGAAAAAAATATAAAATCAAGATAGCCCATTAGCAGATAGGGGTAGCTAATATAAGCTAACGGGTTGTGATAGCTGATAGCTCAATAGCTACGTTTTCCAGGGAAAAAAATATAAAAATCAAGATAGCCCATTAGCAGATAAGGGTAGCTAATATAAGCTAACGGGTTGTGATAGCTAATAGCTCAATAGCTACGTTTTCCAGGGAAAAATAATATAAAATCAAGATAGCCCATTAGCAGATAGAGGTAGCTAATATAAGCTTCCGCGTTGTGATAGCTGATAGCTCAATAGCTACGTTTTCCAGGGAAAAGATATAAGATCAAGATAGCCCATTAGCAGATAGGCGTAGCTAATATAAGCTAAACATTACTTTTGTTAGGGGTACCCCTTTAGCTGATAGCGATAGCTAATATACGATCCCTATACATATACATGTATAATAGTGTCAAAAATCTCGTTACATTTAGCAAAAAAGGGCTACTGTTAGAATATATAATATACACATAAATAGCTCCTAATAGCTAAGGCCCTTAAAAAAAACTGTAATACCGCACCTAACTCGATTGAAGGGGGTTGTAGCGTGAACATCGCTTTGGATAGGCAAATATGGGAACCAAGTTAGGGCTTCCAAATCGTCGGGCAGTGGTTTGCTGTACTTGGAAGGGAAGTAGGTGTTTGCTTCAAGTTCTGAGAAGGTTGGGCCCTGTGGTGTTTGATCTAGGGTACCATTCGTGCAGTTTTTGGCAAACTTATAGAAGTTCTTCCTGTACAAGGCTTCATGGTGACGAGAAGTGTTTTTCTTATGTTTATTTTTGTCAAGTTTCTTTAGATAGTTATGAGACTTTACAGCTTGTCTGAATTCTTTCATGTCTTCTTTGGTACTGTTATTGCCAAAGGCTTTCTTGCGTAGAGAGTTTTTAGTGGCACGGGCTTTCTTAACTGCACTAGATTCATGTTTGGTATATCTCGACGTTTGTTTCTGCTCTTTAACAAATTCGGATTTAGAGCTCAGAAACTCGCCCAGACTCGATGAAAACAATTTGCCAGCTCGAGCCGGGGTGAGATCCCCCGTTGATATGTCAAGGTGGAGAGGACCTAATACTGTGTTTACCTCGTTGTTGTATTATGTCCATATGTCCTGACTCAAGGTTGGTAGCCCGAATACAATACGGCTTTCACACGGTTCACTGACGATAGCTATACACACCATTAGAGATATCATCCACACGGGTATTGCTCCAGTTTGAAAAGACCGGGTTGTGGATTTCACCGGTAGTATCATGGTTGCTCACTATAGGATTGGTATACGATGATAAGGATTGCAAAATATCACAACTTCCTGGTACGGAAAATAGCTCAAAATTGATCCAGTACTTTCTCGAATGTATTCGAAAGCTGTCACAGGTAGGAAACTGGCAGGCAAGCCCTTTGGTCAGGTTCCCAAAGCAAAATGTGCAGGGATGAAATTACGGGAACACCTATCGATGATAGAATATGACCTCTGACTTTGTATCTAACTGAAAACAAAAAGGTGAGTCGTTATGAGTCCTTTTGTACGTAAAGTGACACACTTGACATGCCTGAGGTTACGACGAGTCCACTTTGGATTCGGATGAGAAAGGCCTTGTAAAGTAGTATCTGCGTGATGTATTTGGATGATCATGGGTATGATCTAGCTGATACCATGAAACATATTTCATTAGGATCAGGGTAGTCTGTAAAATGTGCACTATGCGTCAAAATCTCGGCTCGGACGGTTGATATAAATTGGGAAATTGTCAATAAAATCCCTAGATGCCCCCTGCACCTTTGTCTTCAAGCCTCTCCCCTTGCACTTGGTAAGAGTAGCACAACTCTTCACAACTCATTATATCGAATTCAGAATAAATCGCGGGTGCTCCCAGTAAAAAAGGAATTGCCTCCTGTTGGTTTGCTCAATACATCGCATTTTTGCCCACTCACTCCGAATGCAAACTATGATTCAAGAAAGACTACAATTAACATTGAACCTGGAATAAGTCTATTCTTTCCCATTTAGGTGACAAAACCCCTTAACTGGCCCGACCGACACATATTGCCGAATACCGTATACTGAATATTGACGTCACCGGGCTATAAACTGTCACGTGCATGCGTTTCTCAAATCACCTCCAGTTACGGATATGTTGAGAAAACATGCACTGTCCATCGTGTAATCAAATAAGTCATATTCGCGCAAGTTCAATACAAGTTTAAATGACAATTAACGGATATTTTCCTCAATCACAGTGATTATACTTGGCATTCACTAATCACAAAATGACTAATTAGTGCAATAACACAAATAGCCTGGTTGCCAGGTATAATACACTATTGTGAAAATTACGTATATTTACTGCAACATTATTAACGGCGCATGCTTACGGCGATAGTTCAGGTATTTATTACATACGGTTTCAATCTATTTGGTTTCTCTTCGCCATCTTTTCGCATGTGAATGGTCTATGATAGCCCACTGACATCTATTTCGGTTTTTGAATACGGAATTGTGTACGCTATTTCATGAAGATAAACTTAACATGTTTTAACATTTAAGTTTTGTCACCTAAGTCTACAATTTCATTGGCGTGGAATTCGGTAAAACTGTTATTGTTTTATGCCTGTCCAAAATTATTCATACGAAGTCTCAGGATTGATGCTATTTTTTGTGATAATGCACATGTTTTTGGTATTCCAAACGTTCTTTATATTACGTGATAGGCTTTTATATCGTTATGCAATTATTCCATGATGTGTGCATACAAAGTGGATGCATTACACATATGTCCTATTGAATGTACAGTGAAGGATGTTATAGGACAACGCCCTAGCTCTTTGTCAGCATGATGAAGACCAAACAACTCAATGTTTTATGTTTGTACCATGGGTTTGGCGGTGATGTTGTATCATATTGTGCATTATTAATCTGTATGTGCACTCTGTCGTTTACATTCTGTTTTTAATACATCCATATTCGTTCGTAGATTTTTCATCGAGGTCCTCAAAGTGTTCCAACAGTAATTTCTTGGACTGTTCCTAACTATCGAAAACTCACTCAATATGACAACTTTCTATAGACGATAACTATTCTAATTTAAAAAGTGGCAAGATATAATATGTACTTATTATAATATTGTACAGATTAAGTAAATACGACATTTACATTGTTAGGGACTGGTCATTGTACGCGTGATTATGACCCGTCTATATGAATTGCGCGAGTGTTAGTCTTACATGGGGTGCAACGGGGAATGCAGTTATTATACCTTTTTTTTATCTCATTATGTTTTGTTTTTTGTATGGAACCGGTCACAACCCTATCATAGACGCTGTCAAGTAATAACTATTGTGTCAATTACTGTAGCGTTTTAATTGTCATTGAAGTCAATGAATGATTGTATTTTCGTTGCATTTACTTAACGTGAAGTTTATGATTTATCTTCCGTGATTCATAAATACATTAAAAGTACGATATGCAGTGTGAGGGATTGGTCATTTTACATGTGGTGGATGGATCTTTCATACCGTTTTGTTATCTGTTAAGATAACAAAAATAGTACCTTAAAAGGAACGCACGTGTGTACGTTTAACAGGATATATTGAGAAATGTGTGTTTATAAAAAATCATAGTGGTATCGTCGTCAGGTTTTCCTATTTCTGAAATTGTCAACCACAAAATTCACGAGCAAAAGTTACTTAATTTGGTGTAAATCTTTTAAAATATAGATCATGTGATTGTTATGCTTCATTGGATTTGCACGGATTACTAAATCCATATTCAACTCAGTTCAACGACAGAAACAATGAAATAGCTTAGGACATGTACGATTTGACCTATACAAAATTGCAACATAAATTTGTTTTTGTTGTAATTGTTTCAAAATGCCCTTCCGAACATTTTTATTGAAAATAGATAACATTTGAAGTTGGGGGAAAATGCTAATTTGCATAACATGGGTACATTTAGCCATACTAGCCGGGTATAAACAGGGGTAACCGTGCACCCCCACCACCAAGGACTCCCCCAAACCACCTTTCTTGACTATTTTCATGGTCCTAAAACATATTCAGGATGTTACCGAATAATAATTTCGTATTATTCAAGATGGCGTCCAAAATGGCCGCCAAAACTGGTCAAATTGCATAACATTGTGTTCTCGCGTGTATGATAATTTGTATTGCAGTCGCGTGCTTGCAAGTGTTTTGGGTGCGCATACTAACTGCGCAGGAGTACGCACAAGTGTGTTTCGGTGCCTCGCCTATGCACAAGTGGTTTGTTTTATTAAAGAGTAGTGCTGAGAGTGCGAGTACTACTGCACACCCCCCCCCCCCCCACCCCTCCAAAAATATGTAGGTGGGAATGGGGGGGGGGGTGCGCGGTAGTAGGCACGGGTGTGTTTCGATGCCTCGCCTACGCACAAGTGTTTTTTTTATTCAGGAATACCCGCAAGTATGTTTGAATGTGCGAACCAAACAACATTTAAACATACTCGCGAACACCCGAAAACACTTGCGAACACCCGAAAACATGTGCGAGTACTCGTGTGTACCCAACAACACTCTTGGGTACATGCGAGAAAGAAAATACACTTGTGCATTCGTGTGCGATTCAAAAAACACTAGTGTGCACTGTTTAGCCAAAAACACATGTGCGCACGCAAAACCAATTGCGCGTAAGTGCATGCACTAAAACATGTGCGTATAACCCCGCATCAAAAATCATTTATGCATACCCCCGTATACCAAAAAACACTTTTGGGTAGGCGCCTACATTCTAAAACCTTTTAGCTTACACGGGAGCACCTAAAATATGTGTGGGTACTCCACCTGCACATCAAAGGGTGGTAATTAAAATGATTCTGTATGATTTATAAGATATATTTAATTGTGTCCAATAATCATCTTTAATCCTGTTAATCAGCGGCAATCACGCTACAATCATCATCAGTCATGTAATACGAGTTAATCAAGAGTATAATGGACAGCATCAAATCATCTATAATCATCGTCATCAATCAAAATAAGTACTTTTAATAATGTTATCAAGAATCATCTAATCGAGATGGAAATCAGTGGGACTTCCATCGTCTCCACCAGAACCCACGGCCAAAGTAGGAATCTACGAAATATTACATTGGTGGCATCTGGTGGGATTAAATGTTCTTCTTAGTACGAACTATCAGTATGTTAAATCAGTGGGATATTATCATTGGGATCATTGGGCATCACTATCATCATGATTTATAACATGTACAAAAACATTGACCTTTCGTGACCCGAACTTTAATTGACTCGGGTAGCAACCAACTCCTCTGTGATTAACCCCGGCTATTATCGACGGTACATAATAAACCAACTCGACCGAAACATGTACGTTATTGATAGTATTGGACACTTTACGATTGACTTTGATGATAATTTAAAATGCATCTTAATTGCTGGTCATGGGAGAGATTGCGCCGCCATGGATATTGTTTTCCTGGGATTGTTTTTTGACTTCGGACGACTTCTAATCGCTTTAGATCATGATTGAAAATGTAATGACTCTTTATTGCAACATCTGGGGATATATCAGTGGGCACAACAGTTTTGGACAGAGACGCATCAAATTGACATTTGCGGTCAACAGAGAATGTGACGATTAAAATGTTTTGTTGTAGAGACGATGGGATTTAGAGAATAAATACCCTCGTCGCGGTTAATGATTTTGGCCCCTGCCTTCATACCAAAATGAATTCTCTTATCCATCGCTTATGTTTGTCGTAGTCTTTGTCAAGGATTGTTGCCCCGTCCCAGTCGATCGGCATGTCTCACCAACGTAGGCCTTGTCTCAAGTGTGTGACAAGTGTGACAAGGGATCTTGTAAACACAATCGCTGGTCTGTAACGTGCCTCGTTTGTCTTTGAGATGCACTGATAGTCGTTTAAGTGTGTTGTATGGTTTCATTGCAGTCTGGATATTGCAATTCGTTAAGGATCTTGGTAGTCTTTCAGACACACTTTGGATGTAGAGGTTAATTACCATGCCATTGCTCTCTTTGGTGTCATCCTTTTTCCTGGCTTTCTTCATGGTCTTATCCTTCATCTGTTGCTGTACTCGACCTTTGAAAGTCCAGCTGATGGTATCCACATCGTCCTAATGCTTCTTTGCTCCTTTCCCCTCTGCTATTCTGTCTGGTTCGTCTGTGATAATTTGTTCATTCTGTCAAACAGTGTTCGTATGACTCCAAGTTTGTGATGTAGAGGATGTTGTGACGAGAAGTTTAGGTAATGGTCCGTGTTTTTTTTCTTCTGTAAATAAGTAATTTCACAGAGCCGTCTGCTTTTCGGACAATAATGGTGTCGAGGAATGGTATCAGTCGTTTGTCTTCCTCTTCGTGTGTGAACTCGATGATGCCTGTGTCATCAATTGTGTTAAGGTGGTCTGTTAGTTGTTGTGTAGTGTCTTTCTTGGTGATCTCGAGGATGTCATCTACAAACGCTTCCACAGTTTTGGTTTGCAAGTGATGGGTGCTGTAGCGATAGCTTCCTGTTCTAGACATTCCATGAACAAGTTAGCGATGATAAGGCTGACAGGACTGCCCATGGCGGCTCCGAATTTCTGTTTGTAGACGTCTCCTCGAAATATGAAATAGATGGTTGTTAGCACAAATTGTAAGACCTCTATTAGGTCGTCTGTGTTGAGTTTTGTTCTGTTTTAGTGTGAAATATTGATTGAGATAGGTATCCCAATATTATTTAGCTTATATCAAAACATGAAGGGAAAAAAATCGATAATCTTTGAACATTCTTAATCACAACATGTTACCATTAGCATGATTAGGTCCTATCTCAAGTCCAATAGCATATTTAGATTTCTTGTGAGATTACCGTTCAGAAAATATAGACTTTTTTGCGATATGCTTATTCAAACATCAGATGGTGTAAAATGTACAAATCTGTACATGCAACTTAAGGGTGGCGAGTTCAAAACACATGGTAATTACCCCCAAACACTTGCAAGATATCTAAAGAGGAATTCGAGCAGCCAGCAATTTTCTCCATACCATGGCAGGTCAATTTTTAACGATTTGAAAGCCAATGGTGGACGGTGCCCCCATGGCGTGTTGCGTGATGCATAGTCATGACCTCCCTGGTGATTGGTGAAAAGCACTAATATATCTTCGGAAATACTAAAATAATATCTTTATTTTTAATGTTTACTGATTTTGTTTGAAGAAATCTTAAAAGAGGGGGGTTTATCGAACAAGGTAACATTGTTACGCACTTCCATCTCCTTGCCAGTGTTCAAAAAAGGGCTGAAAACATATTTGTTTTCAAATATATAATGTGCTTATATCATGTTGTATTATCATGTATACACCATCTTGTATCTATTTTATTGTATATTTTCATGCATTGCTGTATTTAATTAATGCGCCGGGTTCAACAAAAGAAAGTATACAACTTTGTTTATGTCATTTTGAGTAATTTTCAATTTATTCTTGTACAAACAGGCTAGATAGGCATTTAGATGAATCTAAAAGATTTGATAATTTGATACCAAATGTGCCACCTAACCACAAAGATAAACCATGATTAGCACAAGATAGCAAAGATTCATCTAAATGCCTATCTAGCCTGTTTGGTCAAAAACAAATTGTAAGTTACTCAAAATGACATAAACAAAGTTGTATACTTTCTTTTGTTGAACCCTTTATGTAGCCTATGTTGAATTTCGTTTTTGAGAAATCTCTCTGTGCTCCTTTAGTACAGTAGCGAAGCGTTGTCAATTTGATTTAAACAAACTGGTATGGGCAACCAGCACGCCGATCGAACCACAACACACAGATAGCGTGTTTACGCGCGTCGGGATTCCGTAGCTGCAGTGTGTATTGTTTTTGAATGGTCGAGCCAACTGTTTAAATTCACTCTTGTGAAACTTAATGAACATGACTATTTTTTAATTTTGTTATTTCAGGGTTTTTTTTTTTAACATTGAATGATTACTGTAATAAACTATCTTCATAATTTTAATTGTCTATTTAGGAATGGTCTTTAAATCGCTGGTCGTTGGAACGGGATTAAATCATGTTTCAGCGTGTGTGCATCACCAATTGACAATGTTGTTCCGTGCGTCCTGCATGTTTGTTTTACTCAGTCGTTGTGCTCGTGAAATAAACCACGGAGACGCGCGAACACCGATGTCGATTAGTGATGTACACACGCCGAAACATGATTTAATTTAATCTGCTAATCAGATACAATATAGCTTTGCTTTAATACGATCATTGCAACATATTGATGCAGGTTATAAGCAAACTCAAATTGTTTGTCATAAATAGTACATGTATCGATGATTTCTATATACACAAGGACATCTTCAGATCCCAAGTTCCGGGCGCTCGGTAAAGTCCCAAACCGGTTGATCTTTAGAGTTCCGTTAATTATAAGCTCGTGTATTTCAGTAGTTTTACTGAGGCCACTGGGAAGAATCCAAGGTCATATCTCAGGTACCCGCGTTATCTAGCCCTGTTTAAATTCATAAGTATTCATGGACGGTATTCTAATCGGTGAAACTAGCACGCACTGACACTGTTATGACTTCACTGTTATCGCGCGTTGTTGTGTTTCGACTACAGCTAGCTCATTTTCTACCCACGCCAAATCATTTCCCCATCGAGATACGTGTAAAAAGGAAAAAGTTTAAGACACATTTTCTATCCTCTTGTTATAGTTACATGGCATAATGGTTACCTATAACAATGTTTAGTGAAATATATACATTATAATTTATGTCTGATTCCATTGTAGGTTATCAGACACCCACACCTGTCACGTTTTGGCATAACTGCTCTCCATCGAGGCAGGTGCTTCCACCGTGGGTACTATCAGAGGGTTGATAATTCTACTTTTTATGAGCCCCTTCTTAAAATATGAAGAAGAAAAAAAGAGTTTTATAACACCCCCCCCCCCCCCCCCCCCACACACACACTCCCTGTAGGGCCTACATGCACAATGCTTAACACTGCAAATAATACAGAACATGACACCATTAGTTGGTCTGTATCCACACAAATAAGAGTACCTTTAGTACATGGTTAAATTTAGGTTCATATTTAAGGGTAGATCTTAGTGTTCACTTAATTTCAGTTCATAAATATATTTAAAGGCCTATGCCTCTTTAGTTTATTGTCCATTGAATCAGCTTTGTCAGTCCTTCAGAAGGATATGTCCACAGCCTGATGTAAAGTCATCCAAATTTACAGTTGCCTTATTGTTAATATAGAGTTTGAAATGTGTGGGATTACGTAGTAATTGGTAGTTTTTTTTCTTCTCATTTATAGTTTTTTTTATTATCATTTCTTTCGCTGAAAAGATCACATACATATCATAAAACAATTCAAATATACATGGGGTAATACAAATTATATTTACCCAGGGGTACATTCATGTATGAATAAATGTTATTTAGATTGAATGTATTTTGTATACAGGTAAATTTATATACAGAGACAGTGTCTTTCTTATAAACATACATGCAATAACTTTGACAATTTATTTATCTTATTTCTCAAAAAGTGATGTCCATTTATGCTACCGGATATTGAAATTATAAAATAGTTTTTTTTCCGTTGACATACAAATTTAACACCTCTTTCTTTCCATAGGTAAAACAAGGTTTTTCTTTATTTATCCTGCTTTTGTAAATATTGAATTTCAGAATTAATAAGATATTGTTAAAAACATAATCTTTGTACTGGTAATTTCCAAACAGGGTCATTTCTTGTGTCGAGATTGCTATTAATCCCGTTTTGAACGTATTTCCAGTACTTTATAGTAAGTTCACATTCCCAAAAGAGATGAACACATTTTTGTAAACTTCATTACAAAAGGTACATTTTGGATTTACCGATTTACAAATTTTAACTAAACAGTAGACCAGCGAAAGGCAATAAATATGCTTTAAAATAATTTATCACGGCATTTTTTGTTACAGCTGGACACCCAGGCTAATTCAAGTCCTTATAGTTACCTTTCGAATGAAGGGGGTGACAGCCTAAAAAGACCATTTTTGGGCAAAAAATATTTGTTTGCGTTTTCTGTGTAAATTTTATCTTTGAACAATTTACTATCCACCAATAACCAGTTCGACGTCGTTTAATGTATATTTAAGGAATAAATCGTACCTAAAGCTGCTAGAATATAAAGAAAATAAAGGCACAAGGGAGTACAAAAGGGCACTTTTCTCAGTTTTATAGTTTTATTTGCCACGTATATTCGCTAGTTGATTAATCTATCACATGATGCTTGATTAAATCAACAAACTAGTTTGACATGACAGGACATGGTCTATGACATTTATAGATTATTTTATGATGACAAATAGGGTAAAATTTAACATTAAAGGGGCATTCAAGGGTTATTTAACATGAGTGTATAGAATAACTATATAGTGAATTAGAGGCGTATCTAGGTTGGGTCTTCCATGCACCCCAGGACTCACTAAACCAACTTTTTGAACTTACTTTCATGGTCCTAAAACATATTAAGGATGTTACCAACATTAATTTTAGTGTTCTATAGGGTTACTCAAGATGGCATCCAAAATGGCCGCCAAAATGATCAAATCTCATAAAAGGATCAGCCAACATACATGTATATCATGATGGTATATAGGATATTTATGATGTATATTAGACTACTAGAAACTCATATACAGCACGTTTGCTTTTTCAACATAATTATTTCAAATCAAAGATAGCGGCCAAAATGGCCGCCTTAATGTAAAATATCCTATAACAGCGTATATTGCATTACATACTGTATACCAACTAATATGTTCTACTGATATGCTAATGCTTTTAGATATACAACCCACCTCTCTAACAGTTTAATAGCTTATCACTCTCGTTCTGGACCTCATCTAGTAATATGTTTAGCTAACTACCAGTTTCTAACTGTCTAAACAGATAGATTACTGATTTTATGGTTAGGTAGGAAAGTTGAAAACCTATCTTAGGAGTAGAAATATCCAAAAGGATCACCAAACAGTTACAATCGAAACCAATTATACATAAGTAGCTGTACGAATGTATCAATGACCTTATTATTTGATTATATTATCATATCTCCTTTACTTACTTAATTGCCAGGGTAATTACCGTATCACTTGCGGTCATTAAACGATCACCTGGGGTGATGAAATGATCACACAGGGTCATTACACGATCACTTTGAGTCATTAAATGGTCCCTTGGGGATCATTGCACTTGCAGTAATTGAATGGTCCCTAGGGTTATCAAGTGACCGTTCGTGTCATGATTGATTGTGGTCACCACGCTATCACTTAGGGTCATTAGATGATCACTTGTGGTAATGAAACGGTCCTTCAAGATTGCTTAGGGTCACTATGTGTCAATGGTCATTTTGGATTATTTCATTGTCACTTGGATTTAATCAATGAATAGTCACTTGGGGTCACTAAATAACCCCCTCCGATTACTAGATGACGGCTTGGGTCAGTAAATGATGAGATGGGGGTCATTAAGATATCACTTGAGGTCATGTTATGATCACTCAGGGTCATTAAACGATCACCTTGAGTCATTAAACGGTCAGTTCGGGTCACCGAAGAATCACCTGTGGTTATAACGTGTCCGATCGGGTCATTAATGATTGCACGAAATCATTACGCTATCACTTGGGGTCCTTAGATGATCGCCTGGGGTCCTTATCTGATCACATGGGGTCCTTAAATGATCACCTGGGGTCCTTAAATGATCACCTGGAGTAATAATATGATCAATCAGGGTCAATAAATGATCAATCAGGTTCAATAAATGATCAATCGGGGGTCATTAAACAATCACTTTAAGTCCCCATTAAATGGTTATTTCGGGTCATTGTAAGATCCCGTGGGATTATTCAGGCGAACAATCCGGCCATTAAATGATTGATTTGGGTCATTAGCTATCACCTGGGGTCATTAAATGACCATTCAAGTACTCAAAGTGATTGTTTTAATGATCCCGAGAAATCATGTATTGACCCTCAGTGATCATTTATTGACCATGTGTGATCATCTATTGACCCTGATTGATCATTTTATTACCCCAGGTGATCATTTAATGACCCCAAGTGATAGCGTAATGATCCCGATCAATCATTTAATGACCTGATCGGTCACTTACTAGCCACCAGTGATTATTCAATGACCCGAAATGACAATTTAATGAATCAAAGTGATTGTTTAATAACCCTGAGTGATCATAACATGACCTCAAGTGGTATCTTAATGATCCCTAGCTCATCATTTAATGACCCAAGACATCATCTTTTAATCGGAGGGGATTATTTAGTGACCCCAAGTGACTATTTATTGACTAGATCCAAGTGATAATGTAATAATCCAAAATGACCATTGACACAAAGTGATTGTTTAATGACCCTATGCAATCTTGAAGGACCGTTTCATTACCCCAAGTGATCCTAACTGATAGCGTAGTGACTCCAATCATTCATGACACGAACGGTCACTTGATAACCCTAGGGATCATTCAATTACCCCAAGTGCAATGATCCTCAAGTGACCATTTAATGACTCAAAGTGATCGTGTAATGACCCTGTGTTATCATTTCATCACCCCGGGTGATCAATTAATGACCGCAAGTAATACGGTAATTACCCAAGTAATTGAGTAAGTAACGGATATATGATAATACTAATCGATTAATAAGGTCATTGATAAATTCATACAGCTACTTATGTATATTTGGTGTCGATTGTAACTGGTTGAAGATCCTTTTGGATATTTCTACTACTAAGATAGGTTTTTCAATTTCCCCTAATTTTCACCATAAAATCAGTAATCTATCTGTTTAGAAAGTTAGATACTGGTAGTTAACTAAACATTTTACTAGATGAGGACCATTTAGAAGAGTGATAAGCAATTAAAACTCTTAGAGAGGTGGGTTGTATATCTAAAAGCATTAGTATATCAGTAGAACATATTAGTTGGTGTATGTAATGCAATACACGCTATTATAGGATATTTTACATTATGGCGGCCATTTTGGCCGTCATCTTTGATTTGAAATAATTATGTTGAAAAAGCAAACGTGGATATGAGTTTCTAGTAGTCTAATAAACATCATATACATCCTATATACCATCATCGTAATGTTGGCTGATCCTTTTATGAGATTTGAACATTTTGGCGGCCATTTTGGATGCCATCTTGAATAACCCTTTAGAACACCAAATTTAATGTTGGTAACATCCTTAATATGTTTTAGGACCATGAAAGTAAGTTCAAAAAGTTGGTTTAGTGAGTCCTGGGGTACATGGAAAACCCCGCCTAGATACGCCTCTACAGTCCTCAAAATAAGTAACTGACCAGGTAATAAATATGCTCTCAACTCTAAAACTATAACTCCTACGTAAAAGTATTAGACAATAAAGTTGTAAGGAAATTTCTTGTCTTGAATTAGAGATATTACGTGTGAAGATTGAATGAATATTTACTCAGTTATGTGCCCTAAACCAAAACAAAGTCCGTTTTTCATTTTAACATTTCGTTCGTCTACACGCAGCCTCGGAATAGCAACAGGCAGATTATTGATTAACTGGTAGCGACAAACTCACCGGTTGATAGTAAGACGGGGATTGGGGATGCATCAATTGATCAATGTAACCCATACACATACCTGTCACACTGTCTCGCGTGTTCAAATCCCAAGTGTTAAAATGTAAACTGCACTTTGTTCTATCCTTTTCAATGTCGCGTTCTTAATTATTAACCGATCTTAATGAATAATGTATCAAGTTAAAGAAGAGAAATTTCTTTACAACTTCATTTTTAATATTTGTATGTAGTTAAGAGTATATGTATTACCTGGTCAGTTACTTATTTTGAGGACTGTAGCTCACTATTAGTTATTCTATATACACTCATGTTAAATAACCCTTGAATGCCCCTTTAATGTTAAATTTTACCCTATTTTCATCATAAAATTATCTATAAATGTCATAGACCATGTCATGTCATGTCAAACTAGTTTGTTGATTTAATCAAGCATCATGTGATAGATTAATCAACTAGCGAATATAAGTGGCAAATAAAACTATAAAACAGAAAAAAGTGCCCTTTTGTACTCCCTTGTGCCTTTATTTTCTCTATATTTTAGCAGCTTTAGGTACGAATTATTCCTTAAATATACATTAAACGACGTCGAACTGATTATTGGTGGATAGTAAATTGTTCAAAGATAACATTTACACAGAAAACGCAAAAACATATTTTTTGCCCAAAAATGGTCTTTTTAGGCTGAAAACGGCCCAAAAAACGATTTCTATTTTTGTCACCCCCCTTCATTCGAAAGGTAACTATGTAAGGACTTGAATTAGCCTGGGTGTCAAGCTGTAACAAAAAATGCCGTGATACATTATTTTAAAGCACATTTATTGCCTTTGGCTGGTCTACTGAAAAGGGTATTTGTACAAAGGATTCTGTTTAAAAGGCGAAATTGGAACCAACGGAGTTTAGCTTCCTGATACATTTTCCAGTTATACTGACAAATATTCAACCATTCTTTTCAGTTAATTATATACATACCTAATTTATCAATTTTTAGTACATTTAAACTTAACCTAAAATCCAGTAACAAAAATGTTATTAAATTGTTTACAACCTTTGGATTCCTTAGAATCGTACTGGTATGAAAACCTTGAAAAGGATTTGGAAGTGTGGTATTTGAACTACAAAGGAGATTTGAAAATGCTTGATGAATAGCTCTTTTCATCCCATGATATTGGAGAAACTTTATTTTGATATTATATTTATTTTGAATGTCCTAAAGTAATATATAGGAACTCTCCTTCTGTACAAAGAAGATCACTAATATATTTGACACCAACTTTCTCCCAACTTATGTACAGTACACATCTATTCCCCACAACAATATTACTATATTTCCAAATAATGGAACACAAAACTTGTTCCCTATTTACAGGGTTGAGTTTTGAAGCATAATCGCTCCATGCATAAGCACACTCATGAGTAATCGGTAAGCGTTGCATATCAGCCGCCGGGAGTCGGTTCAACATACTTCAACGGAATAAACCGCATACTCCATACACGGTTTATTCCGTGAAACGACTCCCGGCGGCTGACATACGAGGGTCGTTCAATAAATAATGAAAGTAATCATGGTATGGATGCATGAGTGATTCTATTGAGGGATAATGTGATCAATACAAAGTATCAGCTTTTGTCTTTCAAACAATACACTTTTGGATTGTTAGATACCTTTGGTTATGTAATGTCATTAACATAAACACAGTAGGTTTCAGACACTGACTGAAATTTGTCAATTATTTGGCTGGATATGTAATATGTTGAAAATGGGTTGATTGATACATTTGCGTATATCTCGGCAATGCAAGCATAAAAACAGATAACACTTGGCACATAGTTAGAACACACACACATCTCTGTTTTAAACTCTTTTTTAAATCTGAATTCCTTAATACAAACAAGAAGGGACCATCTCAAATACGCTTTTATTTAGCAAAATTCGCAATAATATACCTAAGAAAACAACAAAGGATAAAGAACACAGGAGGGATTATAATTTAGTAAATTGTTGTGGGATGTAAAGCAATAAAAGTGGAGCTGTTCATAAAATGTCCTCAAACAATTGAAATTATCTAGTAGCTCTAAAGATAGCAGTAATGAGATAGGGGGTGGTAGCCATCTTTGATTGATACATTCATGTATATCTTTATTTTGACTATCACAATATTTAAACACATTGATTTAAGCATTATTCATTATTTTTGATTAGAATTTGAAGGCACAGTAAGCTTTTATCTGGTAAATTTCATGATTTTAGCCATTTGTGGCCCTGTTCAAAATTATCTGCCGTCTGCGCATGCACATATTTTCTGCTGGTTCCATGCGAATAAGTTCAGATAATTAGTTAGCTATCATATGGAATCTCACAAACTGGTTAATTGCTTGGATTTTTCCTAAATTGTTTGATTTTCCGAAATATTAGTGATTCCTGACTGGGCATTTTTCAATGAAAATTGGCTATTTGAAATACTGATATTTGTATACATTTTATTTGATTGTCTCTCCTTACTTTTTCCTCTTATACTACATATATCAAATTACACAGGGATTAAAGTTATTGTCTTTTTTATCATACTTACGCGGGAAAAAATGGGATTTACCTGCTTCTGGTGTCATGTTATGCAATCTTCTTACCACGTGTTTTATACAAACAATTCAAATTTCCCGCCAAATAACTGATTTAGCAGTGTCTCAAGTGTACTTACTTTGAGACAATGCTATGACGTCATAGTTCACACTTAAAAATCCAAAACTGTATTGTTTGAAAGATAAAGGGTCATACTTTATATTGATCACATTATCCCTCAATAGAATCACTCATGCATCCCATACCATGATCACTTTCATTATTTATTAAACGACCCTCGTACAACGCTTACCTGATTAATCATGATTAATGTGGTTCCAATATTAAAATGATGAATAATCAAAATTACATGATGGGACATTAACCTTAAATAAAGTGTGAATTTTACTCTTATTTTCATACTTCAAAATTCTTCTCATCCAAGTTATCTTAAGAGCTTTTGCAAAATAATCAAACTGAATCATACCGGTGCCTCCCTTCTCATAAGGGAGAGCCATCTGATTTCTACTAATCCTGTCAATTTTCCCTCTCCATATAAAATGATGAAAAGTTGAATATATCTCATTGATGGCATTACTCTCCGGGGATGGTAAGGAAAGAATTAGGTGGTTCAGTTTTGATAAAATAAGTGATTTGACCACTACAATTCTACCCAATACAGTTAGTAATTGGTAGTTTATTATGGTCCATCATCAACCTGAATATGTCGCTGGCCTTTGGCAGAGATAGTGAAGTTGTCCCTTGCAAAGCGGACTATCAGATATAGACGGCTAAGCTTACTGTTTGCACCAATATCAGGATCAGCTAAATATCCATATACGTGATCAGCAGAAGTGAAGGGGCCCCATAGTTGTTATGTTATCCAGGCCTTTATTCTTTCTCCGGTCAACAGCCAGATTAGCGATCTCTTTGCTTTCTAATCATTGCTTCCTAAAATCCTCTTGCCTTGCATTCCAGGCAAGAATTATTTCTTGAATCTTTCCTTCAACTTTCACCAAACCTGTGTAGTGCTTGAAGGATCCGTATGCACTTTTTTCTACTTAGATTACCTATGTGCTGCAGATGCGACAGCAAGACATTTTGCACCTCTTCTAGACAGCTCATAGTTTACAAAACCCACACTGCGCTCATCATCTAGGTTGTCAATTGGAGCATGGTCAAGCTTATCACTGTCCATCCTAGATCATGGTCTCCAAATCTAAAGATATTGCTTTTCTGTCTTGCAAGAGCATCATCTGTATGACCTTGGTGACTCCTGGTTTACGCATCCACTACATGTTTGATGCCTTGATGTACTAGTGGACGTTGTAAAGGAGAGGAATGGCTCCAGAAGGTGGAGCCCTCTCAATGCCCCAGCACAATATATAACTTTAAGAAAGTCCAGATTTAAGAAACAACTGACGATACAGGCAAGCTCGTTGGTGACGTGTTAATACTACTTCAACAATGATGCTATGTCTTCCAGATGGAACAGAGTAATTGCACATGTCAATGTCAGACGATTGTAGCGCTTAGTCACCCTTCAGACTTACATACTTATTCTGCTTGGGAGCAATACATGGTGTCCCTAAAAAGATTGTGCACCTGTATACCCAACTTGTTGACCATGAAGTTCTAATATTTGGTGTAAGATTATTACACATATTGAAAGACTAAACACCTGGCTTTCAGATGCTGTTTATTTCATCTAATTCAGATTTGTCAATCCTGAGATATGGACAATTATCTAGAGCTACCCAGAATCGATGTTGTGCCACTTTACAGTTTCAAAAGTTTACTCCTAAGATCATGAAGATACACCTTCCACTTGTACGATTGCCCTTCATCAGTGTTATGCAAAATGTACGATTGCCCTTCATCAGTGTTATGCAAAATAACATTTTTGTATTGAGATTGAAAAGGTTAAAATAATAGAATGAGTGCCGGTGTATCCAAGCAGAACTGAATATAAAGATGTTTGGTACATGATTCGAACAAGTCCTTTTGACGAGGTTTCACAACATGTTTTTTTGGTCCTACATTGTCAAAACAAGACAGACGTCCATATGACTGGGTGCGGCCTCGATTTTTATTAGAAGAGGGTGTTCATGGTCTTAAATATCATGAAACGAGAAGTCCAGCAGGAGTCACCATGAGAGTTTTCCATTCATTTCCCAAACACTCACGTACCATCTAGGAATACTCCTACAAAGGAGTATTGGAAATACAAGCACCAATATGAATAAAGAACATTCTGGAAGACTAAGATATGAAAAGTAGCAGGACACAGTTACACATTGATACAAGCGGCGTGCACTTCAGAGGGATCCCAGAATAACTGCTCGTAGAAATCCTTTACCATATATTCCAAGGACATCATTTTGTTCCTCAGCCTCTTTTAAACAATTCTGGTCAAATGCCCACCCCAATGTTTCTAGACGATTGATGCCCATGGATAGACCAATGGTAGTATCGTTTTGACGCTCATATCATTCGTTCTACAACTCCTTCGATTTTGGGTAGCTTTGATAAACTGGGCATATCGCAGGATTGACAAATCCAAATTAGATAAAATAAATGGCATCTGGAAGCTGAGTGTTTTCCCTTTCCGTGTGTATAAACATATTACACCATACCTTAGTATTTCATGGTCAATAAGTTGCGCAAACACGTGCACATTTTTTTTAGGGACACCCTGTAGAATTCACACCACCAAATGGTTTCCCTATGCGTTTACATGTAAAATGGTAGTTACAAAAAGCCCATTTTCTCGCTTATAAAGCGACTGGAATTTTCAATTTGACATTTTCCTTAAATTTCATGATATATTTGATCATTTAATCAAAACAAATATATATGGTATCCCCGAAAGTTCTGAGAAATAAGACCCCAAAGTTGGACAATTGATGTAGCGCCCTCATTTATCAGAAAAAGTTGAGAAATGTTGCCAGATCATTTACAATCAAAATACATCCAAAAAACCTACAAAATGCATTGAAAATATGTCTTTTTCCACTGTGGTATTAGGTAGTAGTCCTAAAATCAGGATTAAACTACAACTTTAATCATTTGGGAGCAATAAGTACCATTTCTGATTAATTCTATAATCAATGGGCCACAGGATGAAAGCTAAGAAAAAACTTTTGATTGTCGTCTCTACAAGGACTGAAATTATTTACTGGCGTGGAATCTGTATGAATATAAAATTCCCTTGATTTGTTCCAAGGCTTAAGGCTTTGAAGCCTTGGAACAAATCAAGGGAATTTTATTAAAATTGTCGACATTAATCAACCTGGTCATGCAGTCAAGTGCCTGATCTGTTACACCTGATGTTGAATTGACCGTGAAACTTGAATATAACTCGTCTCTACCAATTGTGCCCTACATTGTTGTCTACTTTTTGGTTATCAACCCGTTGAACACTAGTCACGGTTGAACATTAAAGAACAAATGATAGGGGCTGTGCTCTGAATCAAGCCTCTCCGCCATAATGGCTTCCACTCCAACATTATGATTTTGATCAGTAATAAAGTATATCTTCTCATAGAGGGTTTTTGAATTAATACCTCTAGCTGCCTGTAAAATATTGAGGACTGCAACTTTCCGGCTACCCAAGTTTTCTCTTGTTTCGGAGGAAATTGTCATGGTTAGCAACGATCTGTAGCTACAGTTTACTGTGACACCTCTTTACTAACTGAAATGAGTCTGCCCCTTGCTTTTTGGAACCATCATCCGAGTATGTTATCACAGTTTGTTCTGCTGAATCTATTATTATATGCACTAGTTCATGTCGTGCTATAGCTTCAATGCTTTTCCCTGCTTGGCTTCTCTGATGTTGCTAGCTTAAAGTAGGGTGTATAAATCAAGAATGGCTGATTCATTATGTAATTTCCATTTTCGCCCAAACATCTTGTTACCAACCAACAGTAACCACTGCCGCTTCCACTTTGTTTTGAAACATATGGTGTGAACTTTTAAGTTTGGCAACTGTCTCGTATACTTCAGGCCGGATCTTCCTTACACTATCTGTGATGTGCCGAGAGTGTGGAGGCATGTGTTCATCATCAGTTTCATACAGCTGTTCTAGACATATCCTGCGGCGCTTCTTTCCACTACTTGTTGGTGCAGAGGGCCTGTCATTATCAGATGAATAGTGAATAACAGACCCAACTTGGTCTTTGTCAGCAGCTCTGGCATCATCTTCAGACTGCTGTCTATCCTCCAATGTAGCTGTCCCTTGGCTCATAATGTTTTCATTGTGCACACCAGTTCTCATTTTCCATATTGACTCCACATCATTCCTACGTTCCATTGTTTTCATCCATTGTTGTCAACAAAGTCCTCTCAATACAATTTACATTCAGCCATTTGATCTATTAGAAAATTTCAGTCATCGTCACTCCATGACATTTTTTCAAGCCGCCTTCTCGTGGTGGTATCACAGGAAATTTCGAAAATCTGGTTTACTTTCTTGCTGAACTCTTCTACTTTGCTGTTATATGACTGGTTTTGTCTCTGTTTCCGTGTTTGAAAGCGTTTCACAAAGTCTTGATATAGTGTCAGTATATTGGTTTGTTTGCGTCTCGTACCAATTGTGTAAAGATTACAGAAAAGCCCGTGTTCTTTTTTTAATTGCTGCGGGTAATATGAGCATGACCTGCTCGACTTGGTCGTAGGGCATGTAGGAGATACAGCATATTCTGCAAAATGTCCTTTTTGTAGGAAGTATGTCACTTGCAAATTCAGCCTATTCTTTGTAATTGAGTATTCCAATTGTTTTCATTGTTCTTGATCTGGTTAGTGTCTGTTTTTGTCTGCTGATGAACTCGTGGCCATGGTGCGAAATTGAGGACGACCTACATGTACAGAGAATTCTTGAATCTTAAAGCGGTGTGGGGAATGGCTGTCTAGTGATGCTTACTTGTGACTTGGAATCTGCATGAATATAGAAGCCATTCAATCAAATTAAATATATCTCAAGCTGGGAACTCATGATATCGATCGCATAACTCTAATGAGACCGCGTACGCGTCTGCGCAATCCGAGAAATGTGGGTTATATAGGCAAATAAACAGGCATATGTGCCTCCTTGATAGCCTGGATATAGTTAGTGTAATAGTCTCCTCATAATCAATAACACTGACCCCTGTCCATACTTACTACAAAAATATCACTTAACAAAGCAGTTCTCTTAGGAAGGATGATCAATAATATAATCTGCTATGTAATCTGCCGAATTCGGCAGCCTTGACTTGAACACTTTCAGAGGCCATTTGCAGAGAAGGGGCTGCCGTAGTCATTTCTCGTCACATATCACTGTTAGGCCAACACAACAACAAAAATTGTTTGTCCATAGAGGGTCCGAAAAAGGTAGGGTCGGTTGGTGTTTTTTTAAGTTGTTTTATTTTTAAATTGTATTTGGGAATATAAATTCGGCATGAATACTGTGAATTAAAGTCGTCCAAACAGAAAGTGAAACAACGTAGTGTTGAAGTTATGTTAGAGATATAAACGTGAAAGTAGTGCTGTTATCGATACAACATTTTGTATCGATATGTTTGTCGTAAAAGAAAACTTCGACATGTCGATATATTATCGATAAAATATAATTGGTTTCCGAATTCTGCAACTATCGTCACCAATCAAAAACGTCAGAAGTAGCTGGCCGATACGGTCGCCATCTTTTAATTGATGAAAATCGTCCTTTACACATGCGTGTGACACATCGTGCTTCGGCTTTATTCGATTTCTCCTTCGGCCTCTACCGAAACCTGATACGAATGACGTATTGCTACGAAAATTATCCTTACGCATGCGTGTGACAATTTGTCCAATCACAAATTTTACTACATTTTTCTGAAACGGTACGAGTGACGTAATGCCAATAACATGTGCTCGCAACTCATCTCGAAAGGCACAGTTCCACAGATGTGGATTAAGCCTCTGATTGACCAACTGCGCTCTCTGAAAATCATGGGTTTTTTTATGATTATTTATAAATACCAATATACGACTGGCATTCCCGATGGCGTTGTTATTCAGTATGAATTATTTTGATACTTGCGGGATTTGTCAGGCTTTCACCTAGGGAATGATGCACGGTACGGCCATACACGCGTCAATATACATTGTATCGCAATTTGTAATGAATTGTAAGTGAATGGGGAACATGCAGAAAAAGCGTAACTAGAGTTTTCATATTTTCTCACACTGCGTTTTTAGTATAAAAATGACATCAACTACACGCGCGATTACATTTTCATTTAGTCCTTTTAATAGTCCCGCGGGTGCCAAGTTCATGCAATAAACATCATGTTACAAGGGACTGTGCATTGGGGATGGTGTTTATAACGACCAGATTTAGTATAGCGTACGAAATCAGGAATAAAACGGTCCGTTTGGCCATTTAAATTGCTCAAAAAATTGTTTTAAAAAAAATAATAGAAAATAAAAAATAATACGGTCGGCACCAAGGTACACGGTCGGTCGGACGTGGACAAACAAACACCTTTTTTTTGTTGGCCTTATATATATTTCATACCATATTTAAGCAGGAGCTCACATGAAAAGTCTAAAATGTGATGTATGTTAGATGATTTTAAAGGTGGTTTTCATTGTCAAAGGCGCATGTTAGATGTTTGTTTTGTTTAAACTGTATAATTTATAATAGCAAATACGACACATTTAATGATCGACAACCACGATAGCATTTTTTAATCGACGTTTTGTTGTAACATTTTAACTGTGGTTATTGAAGTCTTATTACCACTTGTTACATTTACCGTTATGCTTTCGTCTGTTTTGGTTTCATTGTGTCCAACATCACCCGTGTGAATGTTTTTTTTCACCGTCTGTGTACTGATTACAAACATGATAAAGACAATAATAGAAAAAAATACGCTTCTTCAAATCATATGTTATGATTACAAAGTCCGATTACTTTCAACATAGTATCCTTTTTAAATTCTTAAATGTGCTCATCGACAAGTCATACCAATAACTTAGATTTGATTCAGGCCTCCAACATGTCCATGGGATGCTTTACATTGCTATCAAAATTATTCTACATGTTTTATCTTTCCATTATTTATGAATATACTAAATCGGGAATTGAATCCGCACACACGTTTAAATTTCATATTTATTAGAGTTTACACATATATTTCGTCGCTGTTCTGACATACCGGCACATCACGAAAAACAGCGTTTTGAGAAAATCGTGTTTGAACATTTTTCAATTTTTAAAGACTTGTTAGAGAGCATTTACATCAAATGTCACTATCATTGTCAAAGAACGCTAATAGATATATACTTATGTTTGTTATGAGCATGTTACAACAACAAATAGCAATTATTAATTAGGAGTAATTATGTCATAAAGTCATGTGCCGGTATGTCAGAACAGTGATACAGTGATATGCCGTAATATCAGAACTGCAGTTACACGGTGGTGTATGGAAGAATATTGTGATGTGCTGGTATGTCAGAATACAAAATGAGGTTTTCATGCCGGTATTATGTTCAAACCCTGGCATATCACACTAATTAGTGCGGTATCTCATTAATTAATTACCTGTTTGTCTCAATTTTTTGGGAGAATAAAGAGTTTCATTTGTAGATCATAAAATGCATCTTAACTCATTTTGCCAAAAACAGCGACGATTTGTTTGGCTGTTCACCCTAACCTGATTTAAACTGTATTTTTGAATTCCCCTATTTGAGAGCTTTCCAAAAATGTATAATTTTGCTATCATTGTTTTAATACCTTTTTTGTTGTTATAGTCATGTATGTAAAACCGATGAATTGGGGCAAGTTCACTGTGTAGCGAATAGGGAGAAATCAAAGGACAATGCAATCGATTCGTGATTACAATTGTCACCTAATAGTTGACACGTTTGTTGAAACAGAAATTTATAGAATATAAAACAATCAATAAAATGAGAGTAAAATCATGTTTGTACCATACGGAGATGAGAAGTTTTTGTATATTGAACGCAGAATTGGGAACATTTTCCATATTCCCCATATAGATTGTACACAGCGCCACCGCCGCCACCGCCACCGCCACCGCCGCCACCGCCACCGCCACCGCCGCCACCGCCACCGCCGCTACTGCCACCGCCACCGCCGCCGCCACCGCCACCGCCGCCACCGCCGCCACCGCCACCGCCGCCACCGCCGCCACCGCCACCGCCGCCACCGCCACCGCCGCCACCGCCACCGCCGCCATCCCTGACTTTCGAAATATAATCAATCATATCTCAGCCCAAAAATTATAGAAATACCTGATTTATTCACACAATGTAGCTAGATAAATGGGCTTTCAAATGACACCTGAACCATAGCTCTACCACATTTAGTTGTTGAGTTAATAGAGAGATGGATGATTTGTCACCAAAAATGCAACACCGCCACCCTTTTTGGGTGGTCAGTTCAAAACACATGGCCACATAGGTATATATGTCGCATACCTCTCGGATTTTATATAAATACTTACTAAGTTAAGTATCATAAGAGGGGGCTAATTACGCTTATCACAAAGGACAATATTGGTGACGTCATTGTAACGGCAAGCGTGTGATGTTTGCACTTGTTTTGGCAACGTATCAATGAAGTCAAACATTTCTGTATATACATGTAGAATCATTACACATAATCAATCGATGGTAGTTTTTGAGTAGGCGATACTTTTTCTCTATTTAGGTAACACTTGAAAAGGGCTTCTAATATCTGGACACCGCCAGCATGATCAGGGAAAAGAACATGAATATGACTACAATTAATCCTGTATTATAACAAATCGGAGCCGTGTATTATTTAAATACAGTCACCATTCGGACAACTACTCAAATAAAAATACCCCCATAAAATAACGAAGCAAACCAACTAAGGGAAAAATACACACACACAAATCCCACAACAACAACAAAACAACAAACACGGCGAGATGTATGAACAGAGATTTTAAATGAAATGAAATGAAATGAAATTAAAGGTATGAAAAGAAATTGTATGGGAACATTGAAAACCAGAATGATATATTAATATTCAGTGGAACTCATGACACTTTTGGACTATTCCTTTCCGAAAGAATTATTTGTAAGAACACAAAGGAAAACCTAGATTAATACACATCGATGCCAAACCTTCATTATAGTTTCAATCATGAACATCAATGGTAGGCCTATTATATACTTTCATGGAATTCGGACTATTCTAACTGAGATACACGGCCCGATATGTTCGGGATGGGGATTTCACTCTTGTCAGCAAAGTGCAAACAAATGTGCGTATAACTATTTCCACGTGGCAATTAGTTTTACCATGATACAAAACAGATTTTTCAGACACCTTTCTTAACTATTAAAGTCTATCTTAAGAATTACTGAACCAACTAGGCAAGTAAGTATCAGAGTTTGCTCTCGTCTGCTATTCTAACGTTGGTTACCTTCAAAATAATTATTAAGGATTCTTTATTATAAATCAATTAAAAGGGTATACAACATTCGTCGACCAAAATATACAATCATTCCTTTCTGACCATCAGTGGAAATCGGAACAAAATCTAGAAGGTAGGGAACCTATCATAAACAATATGCATTTAGTCATCTATGTAAACTACTCGTAATGAGATCGAGCCCTGTACCCAAAAGTAATACATAAAACGGTTCAAAATTATCTAACCAATAAATTCATGACAATTATTGTAAAACAATCAAACGTGTAACATGATTTATTCCAATTGAATGCTGATTTCCGAAATTCGCCGGAAAAGCGGCATGTATTTCTGAGTATCAATATTGAAATGTTACCTGTACGTGAACAAACGTCGCCCCGTTGTTCCCCTTCCCGGACATTTCATTGAGAAATGGTCACCTTAAATATCGGATTCGGGTACCTTAAAACCCTCTATCTGATAGAAATAGACAAGGGTTGCCTAAATATAGTTTAACATCCTACATGTACGTGCACTGCGCCATCTGCTATAGTAACGATTATCTGCGAGTGCAATATTGGGCATTAACATGATTAATGCGAATAATGCTCGATGATGGCCCCTCTCGCTAAAACCGATGCGAATACATTGAACCTCGCAGCGAAAATCTATTCGCGTACGGTAGGCCTTAGTGGAATTAAAACATATTTATTAAGTGTTATAGGCCTTCCGTTGACTCTTACGGACGAATGCGGGGTGGGGTGGGGTATTGCTAGCTTATTTTCTATTAATTTCAAACAAAAGTCAATTATTGAGGGGCGCCGCCAATATGAATTATAAATCATAGGTTTCGTTGTCATCATCATGATCATGTACACACATAAACATTTTAACATTGGTAAACGATATGAATAATAAAAAGGTGCAAAAGAAAATAAAGAAATAAAGTAGGAACTAGATCTTACTCCGGTCTAAGACCAGGCTACCTTGATTTTTGATGAGACAATGATCCCTAGTGACCTCTTCTTGACCTTGACCTGGTTATTATGATTGACTTATTTTCTTGGCTTATCAATCTAAACAAGATGCAATAAACCCGGTCCAAATCGGAGCATGTCTTAACTTTTACCCCTGTAAAGTTCAATGACCCTAGTGACCCCGTATGATATGTCACTTTAATCGCTAAACACCCTATATGTGTATCGACCCAAGGAATCTTTTGACCAATTATGAAGGTCATAAAGCAATTTCCTCAGAGACAAGATGCATTTTAAGTGATCGAATTGAAAATTTACATTTTGACCCCTAGTGACCCCAAATAATTTCTCATTCTAAAAACCGAACTATTATATACGCGTACGATCATGAGAAATATGTTGAACGATTCTGGCGATCCTAGGTCATTTCACAAAATTGAAAGAGCGTTTTAAGTGAAAATCTCTTTTTGACCCTGTGTGACCCTTGACCCCAAACTGTGAACACCCTATATGAAGGTTAGGTGGGGGGTTCTACTGACCAAGTCTGGTGATTATAGCATGTAAACTGCAGGAAGAGAAGCATTTTAAGTAATAGAAGTGAAAATTAACATTTTGACCCCTAGTGACCCCTTCTTGACCTTTGACCTGGTCAATATGATTGACTTATTTCTTGGCTCATCAAACCAAACAAGATGCAACAAATCCGGTCCAAATCGGAGCATGTCTTAATTTTTACCTCTGCAAAGTCCAATGACCCCTAGTGACTCCATATGACATGTCACTTTTAATCGCTGAACACCCTATATGTGCATGGACCCAAGGAATCTGTTGACTAATTGTGAAGGTCATGAGTCATTTCCTCTATGACAAGATGCATTTTAAGCGATCGAATTGAACATTTTACATTTTGACCCCTAGTGACCCCTTCTTGACCTTTGACCTGGTCAATATGATTGACTTATTTTCTTTTCTCATCGAACCAAACAAGATGCAACAAACCCGGTCCAAATCATAGCATGTCTTAACTTTTACCCCTGTAAAGTTCAATGACCCCTAGTGACCCCGTATGACATGTCACTTTTAATCGCTGAACACCCTATATGTGCATGGACCCAAGAAATCTTTTGATCAATTGTGAAGGTCATAAGTCATTTCCTCTGAGACAAGATGCATTTTAAGTGATCGACTTGAAAATTTACATTTTGATCCCTAGTGACACCAAATGGTTTTTTAATTTTAAAACCAAACTATTATATATGCGTACGGTCATAAGGAATATGTGGACCAATTTTGACAATCCTAGGTCATTTCACTAAATTGGAAATGCGTTTTAAGTGAAAATCACCTTTTGACCCCTAGTGACCCCTGTGTGACCTTTGACCCCAAACTGTGATCACCCTATATGAAGGTTAGGTGGGGGGTTCTACTGACCAAGTCTGGTGATTGTAGCATGTAAGATGTAGGAGGAGATACAAAGAAGAAAGAAACGGCAGAGAAACAGAACCTTGATTTTCGAAAAAAATCAAGGTAAGAACGGGAATACATGCCAACCCTTTCCATTACCTTTTATACGCGTCGCCTCCCCAGTTTTCAGTGTAGCTTTATCATATTGTGTGTATTATGCTGCGAGTACAATTTAGTCATATATATATATCATAATCATGATAATTGACAGTTGTTCGTGAGTAAATTGCATGATAGTTTGGCCTATAACCGCTATGGCAAAACCGTGTAAATAGGACTGTAGAATGTTTCACTTTAAAAAAAAAAGACACCTCATCAAAAGAACCAATTGTATTACTTGGAAACCGTCCAGAAATGGTTATACCTATCTCATCACTATTCATGAAGCCTATTATAATGTGAAGCCACACATCAAAATAAAGGGGGAGGGGGATTTAAAGGTGGAATCATTTGTGAGTTAATAAATACATGTGCTCTCAGAGCATATTTCAAGCTGACACTTTATCTAGGCATATCTTGAAAACACACACATCTGCAAAGCCCCCCCCCCCCCCCCCGCGCTTTTTTTTGTTGATATGCTGCAGTACGAATGAAAACTCTTGTTTCATCGTCAAGTTTCATCGTCAATTTAAGCCTGATTAATGCGGCGCTCCTTAGTCAAAAAGAAATTCCTACTTTCAGCATGGGAAACTATAATTATACTGCGAGCTTCAAGAACTCACCTTGATTTCCGACATCATTTGAAGTCCACATTACAGTTCGCTTGAATGCGCAACTACAAATAAAGTATTACGACCAGGTGGTGCCTTACATGTATAATGATAAACTATATTTAGGCACGTTTAGGGCTATGTGCTGATTAACCCGACGGTATAGGTGAATCCGTCACTACATCTTGTTTGTGAAAATGTGATGAAAGATCACGAAAGGATACCAGTGCTATCTCATACGTGTGTAAGGCTGTGTAAACCCCCTCTCTGAGCCCCACTCGCACCATTATTCCATTCCTAAATTATTGTATTTATTTGTTTTTAAGGTAACCCATATACCATACTTTTATCTTGCCTGTCATGGGTGACATCACACATGACCTACATGTTAAAGAAACATAAATTGTCCGAGCCAGTCATTTGGTTGTGGTGGGAAAAGAACAGATATCTATTAAAAGAACGGAAAACAAGGGAGGAGGATAGTAGTAGTTTGCGCCGCGCAGTATTTGATTGAATCCAACGAAAAGTGTCCACAGCTAGATGGTTAGGGTCCAGTTTCAAAATGCTTCGATCTCTTATTTCTTTTCCCCACTCAAAGTCAACATAGCAAGGTTGAATGGAAAAAGGGACATCGCTAAAATCTCTCCAATTGACCACCTGGCGGAATGATGAAGTTAAGTTGAAGGTACACTTCTCAATGTTACTTACAAATACAAGTACCATATTTTGATTAAGTGATGATTATTCCATCTATTTACATATTTCATTCAAATTTGTGATTGTATTGTATTAAGAAGATGCTAATGCTGATAGAAAGTGGACATTATTTGTCCAGGTACTCATCTTTTTTTTTTACATTTTAGATTCACACAGTTAGGTAGCATTTTCAGGCTCTCAATACTTTGAAGCATGAGGTTGAGTTACTTTGTGTACTCTCATCAAGATGATTCTAATGAACATTTGTTTTCATGCACCTCAGAGAGGGGGAATGACCCTTTCTGTAAAATTTAGAATCTTTAGCATGCACCCAAAACCTAAGTACATAGAGGAATGAGGAAATGTGGTATTCGAAGGTAACAGTTAATGTATACGTAGGTAAGTGAAGTAAAATTGTAATAAATTAATGTTCTACTTAATTTATGTTACATTTTGGGGTGAAATAATTTATATGCAAGGTTGTTAACAATATTTTTTGTAATGTTTAAATTCTAATATTATAAACATATTCCCAGGAGAATATTAATTTAATGTTGAAAAAATATACAATATATAACTGTCAGTTGTCATTTTGAATAGGTTTATTAAGAACAATATATCAGGCAACATTTTTAAGCATTCCTATAAGAGAAAAACATGTTAAGACTTAAAACACGGTAGCTTATATTGCAATAAGCAAAGTATTCGTAGGTAACACATTTGTTCTTAACTTCAAGAGCAAAATTGTACTCGACGTAGTGTGTATGCCCTGAATCGCGTGTGAGGGGGAATTTCGTATCAAAATGGTGTCTTAATTGCTTGACTTTATAAGTAGATATAAGAATGTGCGCTCAGCGCTGCGTTTACAAAACAATCAGAATTGTGTAATATTCATCATTTCGTCGCTGTTCTGACATACCGGCACATCACGAAAAACAGCGTTTTGAGAAAATCGTGTTTGAAAATTGTTATGTTATGAGCATGTTACAACAACAATTTGCAATTATTAATTAGGAATAATTATGTCATAAAGTCATGTGCCGGTATGTCAGATAGTCCTCAGCGATATGCCAGTGATATGCCGGTATGTAGTTACACGGTGGTCTATGGCAGAATATTGTGATGTGCCGGTATGTCAGAATACAAAATGAGGTTTTCATGCCGGTATTATGTTAAAACCCTGGCATATGACACTAATTAGTGCGGTATCTCATTAATTAATTACCTTTTTGTCTCAATTTTTTTGGAGAATAAAGAGTTACACTTGTAGATCATAAAATGCAACTTAACTCATTTTGCCCAAAATGGCACATGTGCCGGTATGTCAGAACAGCGACGATTTGAATAAAACAGCAAGATTAACCAAATAAACATCAAACTAATATAAAACCATGTTCCTATTTCTAAGCTATAAAAGAAGAAAAAACCTAAGCATCAATAACCTGACTAGTGATAGACCTATACTGTAAATAGTCTTGATCCCCTAATTTGGCCCTAGTGAATCCTGGCTGTGCCAGTCAGCCTGGTGTGTACCGCTCACACTAGCCATTCCCCGGGGGTAACACACAAAATATTGATTTTTGCAGGAAATGAATAAAACAATACCAAACTTGTTCAGAATCATCTGTAATTTTTAGGCGCAAAAGTTGTTGCCGTTTAATAATCCTCAAAATTAGCTTAATTTGGAATAAAAGTAGGTATTTCCGACGATTTTAGAGCTATCTCCGGTTACGCCACTGGATCATACCCACTTCCATGTTTACCCACATACATGCGGAAACAAATGCTTGTTCATAGCATTATTATGACTCACTATAAAAGGGTATGGTTGGTATCCTGGGTATCCGGTCAACTCAACGTTCGATCAATTCGACCGTTACGGATGAGAATGACTTTGCATGAACAAACCTGTACATCCTGAAAATGTATGGGAAAACTCATGCCTATAACTACATGTACATATTATATATAAAATCAATCAGTAGCGTAGCCAGACAAGGGGGCAGAGTGCCCCCTGAAAAAAAAATGACCGGGAAAATCGTGAGCCAGCAGAAAATCGGGAAGGCAAAGGGAAAGGGAAAAGAGGAGATAAAAGGGGAAGGAAAAGGGAAAAGAAACAGACAGAAAGGAGAAAGGAAGACAGGCAAATTATTTGGAAAATTGTAGTTTTTCACGTCAATATGGAGACGCAATGCCTCTAAGCCGAATAAGTATGTCTCACATGCGTTTGGTAGTATTATTTTGTGCGTAAACAGTCATACTTTAGACATTATTTAAGGGCCTTACTGTGTTTTTTTTAAAATCCGGACGAGAATCACATTTTTTGTTATTTTTATTATACCTGTGTCAGATGAGACTTTAAGCATTCCCTTGCCCCTCTCAATTTTTCTTTTAAACGTCAATCAAGACTTGAGATCCCATCTGTTTCTTCTTAACTTTCTTGATAAAAAGCACCAAACTCAGCAGCTTCTTCTACCAGATGATTCTTTGTGACTGGCAAAACAGATCTATGATTGTTGAGTTATAGTGAGTATCATTGGGTCACGCATGGTTTGTAATGACTTTAAATTTCACACTACATACCACTGTATAAATCTATAGCCTGCCTATATTATTAATATTATCCTGCAAAATGAAGAATGGCCTTGACATGGTAGAGGTAGTTGATACAGTATAAGTTGTGGTGCTGAAAATATAAAATATGATATTAATATATGCAAAAGTAAAACATGCAAACATTTATGAAAGGAATAAGTTAACATGTCTCGGCATAGGCTACAGGCCAAGCACTTACAAACTTGATGACGCGTCTGTTGCGTAACTCATAGAGAGCACCATGACTTACGTGACAGATACGAGAATGCATAGTGCAGCGCACCAGTGCACCACACAGTTCGTACTGCGTCTGTGCTTGGACTTAAAGGTATTTTATGTGATCTTTACCAGAGAACGCCCTCAATCCTCGAAAGAAAATTGAAAACAGATTTTCTTCCCGATTAACATTTCTGATCATAAATCGTACATACGTATACATTCCAAGTTACAGGGCGATACGATTCTTAATTACTTCAAAATCATGATTTTAGAGTGAAAATAAACTGTCGGCGTCTGCGCCGACAACTTATTTTTACTCTAAATGATCAGAAATGTAAATCTGCAATAAAATTGAGGATTGGGGGCGTCTCCTGGAAAAGATCACATACCTTTAATCCAGGGGTTGCTTCAATGCAGTCCTAATCACCAGGTCTGAAGCCCTTAAACCCACTGGTGGCAGTGATAACAGCATTGACCGGGTTCCTCTTGTGGTTACGTACCATCCATTTATATCTTCTTTATATGGACTCATGGCTCAGAAGAACTTAACAGTTTTCTTCAAATGTGTAACAACTTCCATTCCTCCATCAAGTTCACTTCCGAATCTTCTACCAAAGAGGTACCTTTCTTGGATGTCATGGTGTCTATTTCAGATGGTGGTCTTCAAACAGACTTGTATTCTAAGCCTACAGACTCCCACCAATTCCTTCATTGGACTTCTTGTCACCCCAAACATACCAAGCGCAGTCTTCCTTACGGTTTGGCTTTCAGACTGAATAGAATATGTTCCACACCTGAAAACCTCCAGCTTAGAGTTTCTGAACTCACAGGTTTTCTCAGGGATCGAGGTTATTCCAGTCGGTTGGTAACCACGCAGATCAGCAAAGCTTTGTCTATCCCCAGGTCTGAAGCCCTTAAACCCACTGGTGGCAGTGATAACAGCATTGACCGGGTTCCTCTTGTGATTATGTACCATCCATCGCTTCCGGGCATTTCCAAGATCATACGCCGTCATCTTCCCATTCTCCACTCTTCCAATAAGTGTAGGAATGCTATCCCTAACCCTCCCATTGTGGCTTACCGTAGAAGTGCCAACCTGAAAGACCTTCTAGTGAGATCTACTCTTCCCCGGATCACACCTCTTCTTCGAGGTTCATATCCTTGTGGTGGCTCCAAGTGCAAATCCTGCAACCACAAAGGGGTACACTCCAATGTTGGTAGAGTTTCTATTTCTCATACCTCTGAGAACACAACTTTCACCAGCTCTTCTACTGGAGAGACGTTTCCCATACGCAAACATTTGTCTTGCCAATCGGACAATGTCATATATCTCATTACCTGCGCAACGTGTGAGAAGCAGTATGTTGGAGAGACAGGTCGCACTCTGGAATGTCGAGTAGGTGAGCATTGTGCTGACGCCAGACACAACAGGGACAAACAAGTTGGTCGTCATTTCAACTTACCGAACCACAACGCTTGTAACATCTCCGTTACATGCATTGATAGGCCTCAAAAGAACGACATTATCATGAGAAGGATCTTGGAGAAGGAATGGATCATGAAGCTTGACACAACAGAGCCCAATGGTCTCAACATTAAAGATTAATTATCATAGGCCTATGTTCCAGCTTGTCATTTTACAGTCCATACACCCACAGGCCTATATAATTTGTCTCCTATAACTTGAGTGCCCTGTCCGGGGCTTAAGTTTGCAACCCCCCTTTTTATTTCCCACAACTTGAGTGACCTGTCTGGGGCTCAAGTTTCTTTTTTCTTCCCCTTTTTTATTCTTGTAAGTCTGCTCTCTTTGCAGCAACTCTTCCTCATGATTTATTTTATTATTATTATTTTACTTTTTTTTTTTAATATAAATATATATATACACATGGAAAAAAGTATCGCATCACTTGTTGAAAAGTGCAAATGTGGCCTCGAATTTTGCCACCATGGTGTAATATTAAGGATCATTTGTTTGCGAAAACTGTCCAGCAAAATGTTATGCAATAAAAGGGCCACATTTGAGTTTGTGACGTAATCGAAGACATGTTCTAACTAAAACATTTACAACCTTATACGTATAAAACAATATAAAAATACTGAACAAGGTAGCACCTAGGAAAATATAAATAAAGGAAGGTATAGCCCACTTCCTTGTAAATATGTTTGTTATCAATGTTTAAGTCTATGTCTACATCAACGAAGATAATGAAAAGGTTTTGCTCCAGGAACAGTTTTTGTTATGATGTAATCCATAGCCTGTGGATCAACATGTTACCTCATTATACGGTGTTAAGTCATTGACTGAATAATTGTCTCTAAACTACTCCTGCAGATTCATCACCTGAAATATTACATTTCTCAATGTCATTATGTCACAAAACTGTAAATTAGAAGTTCACCTGGACATTCTACACGTTTGACAAATTACACCAACATACAATATCTGGCTTACTATGATATAATTATAAATTTAAAATAGAAACAATTTGAGAAAACTATGATTGAAACTTTACAATTTGTTCTACAAGATTAATGCAAACATAATTCCCTACGATTGATAAATATCCCAAATTTATCAAGGTTGCCGAATCTGCCCCTTCGCATCGATATTTTTTCAATTAAGCAAATGTCTACGCAAGAAATGTGCAATGCCTATTTCCCCAAATTAATTCTGTAAGTAAGCTATACATGAATATTTAACACTTTTACTGAAAATACCGTTGAAACTTGAAACTCAAAGGAAATATCAAGTTAATTGTGATATTTTATCTCTGATATGGAATGACTAGTACACACTATAACTAGTCAGTATACTATCAGTAAAAAAATATAATAGGCTCATACACCAATATTCATTACTTTACAATTTAAATACAGCGAAAAAATGTTCATTACTTGTACAAGTATAAAGTAAAAAATAATTATTATATGGGCATATTTAATTCACAAGAGTAAACAATATAGAGTCATCACAATTATTAAAATATTAAAATAAATGTTGTTATAATTTTAAAAATAGTGAACAGAAGGTCAACCAATCTTGACCTCACAGCAGCGGTGAAGTCAAATCAATTTTACGACCATGCTCCTAATCCCTCCATCAATAGGTGCTAATTGGGTTGTGAATAGACACTTGAGTGGATCAATACTAACTGCCATGGTGGGGAGTATAGTGAGGGTTCATTTTCAACATTTAAAACACACAATTTTGAGCTTAAAGTCGACTGAATCTAAAAAAAGTCGACCTATATGAGTAGCATAATCATAAAGAGGAGATATTAAACTCAATTTTGACTGACTCAGTTTTAAAATCGTACGACCAGTTAGCTCACAATAATTGGTTGAAAATTGGGGTCAATTGAGGTCATGAACATTTAGCAAAGCAGTCAGTAGAGGTGTGTCATTTTATTGCAAGTTGATTGGCCAAACCTTTGCCTGTACAAAATGATTTTTTTATTGACTAGTTACACTGTGTAGTATGACTCCAAATTAGTGCAAACTACTATGATTGATAACCCAAGACTGTCATAAAACAATGAACCAAACTGAGTGGAGTAAAAACGACTACTATTCATTTGTTATTGCTATAAAGCACTTAGACATGTTACTCACGTTACATTTGTTGTTACTTACGTTACATGTACATTGTTACTCACGTTACAATTTCAATTTCATGCCTCTGCCATTTAAATCAAACGACAAATATCTCAATTTATGACCTGTTTTCAAATTAAGTACCTAAATCATAATTACCATTCCAATTGGCACGATTTAAAAGCAAGGAACCATTGAGTAGGCCAAATGTTCATGCTACATTTCTAACTACCATCATACACAGAATCGAGTTTCCTCCCAACTTGTGTCAATCCATAGGTATTCTTTAGGTATCGTTAAGAATGGATGCTCTGGATATTACCATTGGTTTAATATCATGACAAAAATGTAATTGTGCGTTTGCCTACTAGGTAATATGATACTGAGACCATGGTCTCAGCTTGAATATAGCTATTATTTGTTGAGGTTATCATGCTTGTCGATGATTAATTGCGTCATATATGCTATTAACATACTGTATATACATTTAAGCGATGACAACTCTAGATATATACACTTTGGTCATAAAAATCACCAAATTAAAAAAATAAATTACCAACAAGTGAGAACATTGAGTATTTTGGGTAGAATCCAATCTATGTTTGTGTCATAATTACAGTTAAAGGAAGGGTCCCGCAAGCACAACATTGAGCATTACTTGTTAGAAAAATAATAATCGAGCCGAAATTACGTAATTATATAGAACAAAACACCATACTAGTCACAAAAATGAATAAAAACTGCCGTCACTCAACATGCAATTTTTAAAATTCGCGGCGATCGAATGACCCGGTGTCGATGACGTCATGGGTATCGGTGCTCCAATTTGCGCATTTGCATTGTATAACTATGACATCATCGACACTGGGACTTTCAATCGCCGCGAATTTTAAAAAGTGCATGTTGAGAGATTGCGGTTTTTATTTGTTTTTGTCATAAGTGTGGTGTTTTGTTCTGTATAATTACAAAAGTTGGGCTCCTCGGTAGTTATTTTTCTAACATATAATGCACACTTTTATGCTTGTGGGACACCTCCTTTAAGGGATAGAATTTGTTGAGTGACAATTTTTCATGATGCTATGATGATTCTAGAAATGCCCCCCCCTCCAAAAAAACCCACCAAAACAAGCAAACAACAAAAACAAACAAAACACAACAACAAACAAACAACAACAACAACAACAACAAACAAACACAACAAAAACATTAGAACAAATTGATTCGTTTTATAGGGAGCACCACACCAACTCAATGTGCACTTTGTGTAATCCTGTAAAAGTTCTTGAAAATCTCGAAGACCAAGCTTGAAAAAGGGAGGTTTCTGGGCAATCTCCGGGGATGGTATTTTGGTATTACAATGAACGAATGGGACATATCCGTTCCACCTACAATGATGAAATACATTTCTTTTAAAATGTATCAACCTAAATAGTGCCCAGGGCGAAAGAGCCTACCCAAATGGTAAACAAGTAGCCTATGCCAGAAAACGTGAAAAGGTGAGGGTGCTGCGTGCGTAGCAGTAGATTTAGCTTGATACATCTTCAATTAAAGTTTATACTTTACCGAAAATGGTCACTAGGTGACAAGTATGCCATAAATTTATCCCGAAGGTAGAAAAGGTCTTTATGAGATGACTACCAGTCCTCGAATACTGTATTCGTCGGCATGATTCTGAGCGGGATTCTGAGCGGCTTATTTTTGGAGGGGTTTTGTCGTATGTGTTGTGTAATCACGGTACAGTTACTGCGTTATAGCGTGCTTCGTTTGTTAAAAAAAGTTTAAAAAAGTAAGGGTGTAGGTTGGACGAAACTTTAATATGTTGTATATTATATTCATACCTACTGCATTAAATAATTTTGAGGTCCAAAATCATTTAGAATAAGGCGTATCTAAGGTGTGTTGGGCCGATAACCAAGGCACGTTTCTGTAAGCCATGGCGGGAAAAAATTCTCGGCCATATGTTATGCTCCTAGTTCTATATTATTATCGCGTTCGATATTCGATATTGCGTACATATGTTCCGGGAGCATAATAATAAGGCCAGAATCTTTTGCGTGCGATCTCGCTATGTGTAATTAGGATGCACAGTGATGCGCCCCATCGATAGTCTCTACGCATAAGAAGTAGACCCCGAATTACATGGAATTAAAATGTGGTTTGTGTTTGTATTTATTGTATTTCATCAATCATTTTCCTCTCATTCTTCTCACTGGCATAATATGTTGGTGTTTGTTGTCATTTATACGCTATTTATAAGGTTATTTGGCTACGTTAATGAATGCGGATAGTTAAAGTCAATTATATTTCAAGGTATTCGGCTGGCGTGAATTCATTGAAACCATGAGCTCACGTAGTCCTTTTCAGTACTTGTTCAGGCAAATGTGTAAGGGGGAACCATACCAAAAAGACAAGGCTATCATGTGACTATTTCACGGACATATTGGACAGGTTTAACTTAAAAATGAGTGCTCACCTGTTTCTTGACCAATATGCATATATTATTCGGATGAAATTCAATCCGGTAGCCTTACACAGAAAAACAAAATTACCAAATTTACCATACATGTGATTATTGTTTTTTAAGATGGCCGACGAAGATGATTTTGTATTACCACTGGTGAAGGTGGTTGTTTACTTGCTAGTCGTAAATAAAAAGATCCAAAGCGACTTTTCTGAACACTTTTGCTAGCTCTTAGTTTCATAGCAATGTCATGAATTCGAAAGAGAACTTTATGGACAAGTTTGAGTCTCCAAAAAGGTGAACGAGACATAAAAACTGAGGATTTTCAGGTCTAAAATAATTCCCTTCAACATTCTGCCTTTACCCGATACCCAAATTCACAGATTTGGTTTCAGGCTTTTTGAGCTCATATTTTGAGCTACTTATCAAGTCTGTGTAGCCAGAAAAGGTGTAGCTAACCCCTTACGAAAATGCAATCACGAAAATGTGGTTGCAGCAAGGTGGTACCACGTTGCGCAAGGTTGTCGCAAGGTTGTCGCAAGGTTGCAGTTGCACAAGTTTGCGCAAGGTTGTGGATGATTGCTGCAAGGTTGCGCAACCTTCTCAGAAGAACCAAACTGGTTGCGCAAGGTTGTATTTTTCCAAATTTAACCTTGCGCAACCTTGTATTTTTCCAAATTTAACCTTGCGCAAGGTTGTATTTTTCCAAATTTAACCTTGCGCAAGGGTGCAGAATTGATTGCAATTTTTATAAGGGACGGGTGAAACTGCAACACATTGTCATTTGACGCAGAAAAAAAATTCCAGCAATTTAGCCTAAAAAATGAACGGACACCATAAAATGTGTACCGATTTGATTTTTTTGATAAGATTTCACATTTTGAGCTACGTATAAAGTCTGTGTAGCTAACCGGTCAAACCGCAACATATTTGACGGAGAAAAAAAATCCGGCAATTTAGCCTAAAAAATGATAGACACCATAAAATGTGTCATGATTTGATTTTTTGGATATGATTTCACATTTTGAGCTACGTATAAAGTCTGTGTAGCTAACGGGTCAAACCGCAACACATTTGACTGAGAAAAAACATTCCGGCAATTTAGCCTAAAAAATGGCGGACACCATGAAATGTGTCCCGATTTGTTTTTTTGGATATGATTTCACATTTTGAGCTACGTATAAGGTCTGTGTAGCTAACGGGTCAAACCGCAACATATTTGATGGAGAAAAAAATTCCGGCAATTTAGCCTAAAAAATGACGGACACCATAAAATGTGTCCCGATTTGATTTTTTGGATATGATTTCACATTTTGAGCTACGTATCAAGTCCGTGTGGGTAACCGGTTAAACCGCAACACATTTGACGGAGAAAAAACATGCCTGGCAATTTAACATAAAAAATGACGGAGACCATGAAATGTGTCCCGATTTGATTTTTGGGATATGATTTCACATTTTGAGCTACATATAAAGTCTGGGGATGATTGCTGCAAGGTTGCGCAACCTTCTCAGAAGAACCAAACTGGTTGCGCAAGGTTGTATTTTTCCAACTTTAACCTTGCGCAAGGTTGTATTTTTCCAAATTTAACCTTGCGCAAGGGTGCAGAATTGATTGCGATTTTTATCAGGGACGGGTCAAACTGCAACACATTGTCATTTGACGCAGAAAAAAAATTCCGGCAATTTAGCCTTAAAAATTACGGACACCATAAAATGTGTCCCGATTTGATTTGTTTGTACATGTATTTCAATGGGAAATTGCCCATGTTTATGGCAATTCAAACGTTTCATAATAATGTAATTACATGTATTTGTATTTAAGTGTATGTTTATACATGCTAATGTTGACAAATCATAACATTGATTTATTATTTTGGCCAACATGTAACATTAGGAATATCATCGGGACAAGAAAGTACAGATTGTACAGTTCCATGTGCATAGTCTTATAAAACAACTGAACACTAATTTGAACGATGAGCAAGATATTCAAAAGGACCATATCTTGGCCGTCCTGTATCAAAATCATGAAAATGGAATAACAATGCGAAAAAGTAACCATATGATGTTCATATGGTGTTGATAGTATACATCTTGTACAAGACCGTAGCTGCTGCATTGCCACTTCGTCCATTGCCAGTTCGTCTATTAGCCAGTTCGTCCATACCCATTTCGTCTAATCCCGGCTGGTTCATTCCCACTTCATCCAGTATTCACTTGGTACAATAGCCACTTGGTCCGATATCCACTTCGTGGGTGGGGGGGGGGGGGGGGGGGGGGGGGGGGGGGGAGGCAGTCACATATTAAATGTTGTTATCATCCGCGTGAACCAATACGCGGAATAAAGGTCGGCCCGTGCTAATGTATCAATTGCCAATATTTCCGAGAATAAGGGTATCTTTTTCAACGTGAATTCACGCTAATTAGGGCCCGGGCTGAGAGTTTATTGGTGCATCTGTATTAACAAACTGTTTTCCAAAGGGGTGAATGCCCCTTGCCGTATTTGAGTCTTAGTTTACTGTCATGATGCTTGTTACTTTAGTAGGATTTCCTCAACACTTTAAGTTCAAACATTCCGACATATAGGCTTTATATTCATCCATCCCACATAAAGTCTCAAGCAAAAGAGAACCACCCCATGTATTAACTCTCCACATGTTCCTCTCCATCCCATAATAAACGGCTCACCCCATCCCATAATATGAATTAACCTACCAATTACCTGCCTCCCAGCATCTCCATTATATAAATCTGAGCCCTCAGCAAAACATGATGATACCAGGGATACTATTAATTTTGGGATAGGAAAGTCCTATACTAACGTACGTAGCGAAAATGGTCCCTTTTGCATATTTACATAAATTATGGTAATCATCGGAATGTGTTGGTGACCGGCGTTTAACGCGTTTAACAATGTTTAACCAGGTTTAACGTAATATTTGGTCGGCATAGGTTTGAGGGCGCTGTGGATTTACACAGACGAGACGGTGGCCACGCGAAACCTAAATGTTGAATACGTATAGAATAACACGTAATCGCGAATGTTAATCTTATCATTTTGACAAATTCATCATAATTAGAAGAATTGTCATCGTTAACCGGGCGATGACTGTTAAAAATAATTCAAAATAGTGCACTCCCGTTGACATATTGGGTCGTCTGAGAGGACGCGTGGCCAGCGTCGTGTCGTCTGCTACAATCACGCCTGATCGGTATAGCGCCACCAGTTCTATGCCGACCAAATTTTAATTTAAAAGTGGCCTCCGATCGGCAAGCTCAGTGGCATACCCCTGATGATACCACTTCCTGCTCTCATCCAGGCCTCATCTCCCTCCCTGTATATAATACTATACCAACCCACATACACTAACGCCCGGAACTGCTTACGCAGTGATTATATCCTAGAAAATCCATCTCTTATGAACATGCTGCTGATTATTTTCACTAGTAACGATGTTGAATGTGTTCATTATATAGTTCTTCTTCGTAAATTCATGTTTGTTGCATGTTACGATCATCACATTTCATACAAAAACTCAATAATTCGAGACAAGGCAAAATCTACACAGTAAAATCCCATACACATTTGCCTCATTAATATTCATGAGCTCATTACCGCTAGTATTGCGCTATGTGAAAATTATCTCTCATCAACACCTTCTCTGACAATTCAGTTATTTAATAATAAATTGTTTTATTCACAAATGCCATAATGCTATATAAGGATGCGCAGTCATTATAAATGCCTAAAACATGGTAATTTTTGGTTAAAATTCAGTGATCCAATACACGACAGAGAACCTCGCAGTTTGTCTGTATTTCGTACGAGGCAGCACAGGCCCGGGCCTTGGCAGGTTTAAAATTACCGGGACAATGATTTGTATCCACAATACAATGAATATGTAAAGTACAATTTTGAGAAAGTCAGTCGATATCTTATCCATCAGTTGTGCTATGTTATTGGAACAACATAGCCCAACCGCCTATTCCACCATATTATACAAACCCGCACTTACTGACAGATATGTTTTTATTGGGCGATATCTCTATCTCTCACATTGTAATGGTCAACTCCCATTCATAAAAGAATGCGCTAAAAGGGTGATCGATTCCAGTCTAACAAAGGATTCGAACAAGTCCATTCAAAACAAAGTATGTTGAATCACGCTGTAACTAAACTTATATTGTGTGATTAATATTTTCTAAATAGCGTAGGTCAGGCTTGGCTAGTCTCAAAATGCTCTAAACGGATCTAACAAGCCGTCTCGCTAGGAGGAGTCACAACTTCGAGCATGTTAACTCAAAAATGGGAAGATTACAATTTAACCAGCCATTTTCACCAAGATGAGCTCAATTGTGTATACAAAATGTATGGTGTGCTTTGTGTTTCACTTCATGTCCACCAGTTTAACGTGTTTATAACCCATGTTCTATGCACCCATTGCAATATAACAGAATACCCCTGTATGCAAAATTGTGATTGCTGCTGCCAGTTTTAGTCCGAGCATTTTGCTGGTTCCAGTACGCGACAGGTAGCATTCTACAACCAAAACGTTAATAAAGTTTTGTCTCGAAATATTTTTGGAAATTCCAGTAACCTTGTCAAAACTCGAACCATGTTTTAGGTATTAATGAGCATTACAGATCCCTGTCATAATAATATTACGTGGTTGCATTTTGTAAAATAATGTAAAAATAATGATTTGTCGGAGATGATTTTGCAAGCAAGGATATCCCATAGTGCTATAACAGCGATAATGAGCTCATGAATATTAATGAGAAAATAGCGACTCGGAAGATATTTATTTGAAAAATGTGTAGGCTACAGGTCAATGAAAGATGAATTTATGAATGAGAAGATATTCAGTCACCTCTATAAATAGGATTTTACCTTGATATGGGTAAAATTACAAGACTGTTTGGGGAATTAGTTCTCTAGATGGTGTGCGTAAGCAGTTCCGGGCGGTAGTGTATATCCCATCTATATGACATGCCGCTCCCCAGTCAAAAGACAGTGTCAGTCTTTGAATGGGTCGACATTTGCATAACAAATCCTAAACAAATCCAAAACAGCAAATATATTTAAAAAAAAAAATTAAATCCCATGTCAACCAATTGAAAAAGCATTTGTTTTAGAATGCATATATAATATTTGGATACCAGTGGCGTAGCCAGAGGGGCGACCCGCCCCCCCCCCCCCCCCCCCCCCCAATTTTGACGTCGTGTCGGTTGAGATTGGCACTGTCGGTTCATTTGACCAGAGGAATCATGGAATTATGATGGTCAAAAGTACACATATGAAAGTCACATAAATGCAATAGTCACCTAAATGCAATATTCGTTGGTACCAGCTTGTTTAGAGCCAAAACGTACCTCAATCGTGCCAAAAATAGGTGTAAAGTCAAAAAACATCGACCGCTACGCGCGCATGTCTTGACTCAAACAATCTCGTCGTTCATTTTCAGTTCTCGACCCCCACCCTCAATATGAATAACCTGGCTACGCCACTGTTGGATACACATGAACATAGATGCATATTACATAAACTTAACCAAAGAGCCACACCCTCTTTTTCGTGTATTTAAATTTACAATTTTACACTAGAACGACACTAATCCACATAGCCAAAGATATATCCTATCAATGTCACACACGCTTATTTGAATTTTGTCCATCATTGATCTAACTCCTAAATTAACAAAACTGATTTTGTACACTTCCCCATCTACATGAAGTTTGTCCATCCTTGATCTAACTCTTAAATTAACAAACCGATTTTGTACACTTCCCCATCCACATACAGGCATTTGCCTAGGGTACGTGGACTCTAGGGTACAATGTAATATTAAACTATCATTACTTCTCCTATCAGACACTACTGTCAGCGCTCGCCGCATCACCCATCTCCTTGACCACCCGTCTCATTATCAACTCGCGATCTCTTACTTGGCCTACACCACTAACATTTTCACCAGCATCCCTCTAATCTATCCTCTGCATTTGTACTTCTTTAACTTGTCGCAACTCGCCAACAATGTCAACTCCAATTCAGATACCACTGCATGTTCACCGCCCTCAATCTCAGTACCAACCCTAAGTTCATCTATAACCCTACTTTTTTCAACAATCACCCCGCCCCCACAATCATCCTAGCCACATTCTTCTCTACTTTCCTAGCCACATATTTTTCCTCAATTTCCTCAACACGCTTTTCAACCATAACCCTACGTCTTTCAGCAACCTCCCTTAGCCCTACACTGTTCCTCTTTTTCTCAGTAGCACGCTTTCCAACCATAACCCTACATCTTTCAGCAATCCTACACTGTTCCTCCCATTCCTTTGCCAGACGCTTTTCCTCCATCTCCCTAGCAATTCACTTTTCATCTCCCTAATCCTTTTTTTTTCTTCACTTCAACACTAAATACTATAACATGACAAAATACCCCACTTGAGTAAGTATTAATTTACCACTTGTTCTATGGTAAGACTGGCAAACGCTCTCAACATATTTCTATCCCTATCATCATGACCGATGAGTGGCGTTCCTAAATATTTGTGCCATACAAAGAAAAAAATATCTCCATGTCATCACCCTCTCTAAATGTTGGTACTTCTCCCGTGGCCGTAGTTTACAAAAACAAAACACACTGTAACATAACAAATATGTTTGCAACATCTGTGTTCAATTCCAGAACACAGACATTTCGCGCACAGCAACAACAACCAAATTTAAGTTTAACTAACGCATCTATATTCATGTTTTTAACAAACATTAAACAAATCTTGCACCTCGCTTACCCTTACATTGTCCAAAGTGTCTCTCCCCACTCAAAATGTATCAGGCACACACAAATTCACGGAAACATAATACATCATCCATGATCCAACAACTCTACAATAAATCCAGCTATTAATTGTTAAGACGTGACGGGATTTGAACGGACACCAACAATGCATGCACGTCGTGCACATGTCGCACAATGCTGCAGTCTCATTGATTACGTGACGCTTGCGTATGCCAACATCTCGCATATAGGCTTGGTTTACTTTTACGCGCAAATTTTTTTTCTTCTTCATACTGTATAGAACATTGTACTCTTGGTTTTTATTTTTCCTGCATCTGTATATTATCCTTGCAGGTTTTACATGCTGTGTGATATTTATTTTACTGTATCATGGTTTTTTAGTATTATGTCTGTGTAATATGTATCTTTTTATGATGTATTGGCGTATAACTTGTTGTAGTTTAAGACTTTTTGCCATTGTACAGCGCCTTGAGGTGTATTCGTAAGGCGCTTTTAAAATGCGTTTTTATTATTATTATATATTATTATTATTAAATATATGGAAGCCAGAATCTGCAAACCACATGGGTCATTGTACGGTGCGGGTATAGTATGGATCTTCTACTAGAAAAAGGACATTCTACATGTTCTATATTGAGATCAATATGTCTATGGTTGATTTTGGTAGTAATACTAATGTGATGAATGGCCGATTATTCTCTTGTTGTGTAGATAGGACAATAGCGTTTTAAATTCTTAAAATGATATGTGTATAATAATAATAATAATAATAATAATGGTAATTTGTATAGCGCCGGTATCCGTCAGAAATGACGCTCATGGCGCTTTTGTAAACATGTAATATAAGTAATCAATAGCACAAAAATGATAAATAGCATGGGTATTATACATATACTGTTTTGTACGCTTCATTGAACAAATGAGTCTTTAAAGTTTTCTTTAAAACTATGAATAGAATCTGTACATTTAGCATCGCGTGGTAGACTGTTCCAAATTCTTGCAACAGCAACGAGAAATGAACGTTCTCCCCATTGATTTCTTACTGGGTACTCGGTAAGAAGCAATTGTTTTTGATGAGCGGAGAGTATACTGTGTCCAGGTATATAGGTTTGCACAAGCTCAGTGAGATATTGTGGCGCCTTGTGTTGTAAAATTTTGAATGCGAGTAAAGCAAGTTTATATCTGATTCTATGCTCAACAGGTAGCCAATGCAAGTCCATAAGCACAGGGGTTATGTGATCAGATATTTTGGTGAAAGTTATAATTCTAGCAGCGATATTTTGAATACGTTGAAGACGCTGAAGTTGAGAAGCTGTAACCCCATACAACAATGAATTTCCCATGTCAAGTCTTGAGGTAATAAATGCATGGGTGATCAATTCAGCAGTTTACTGGAATAATACATTGTATGGCTCCGGGGTGTGGCTAAATAGTATACCCGCTGTGTGTTAGAGAAATTGATGACTATTTTACAAAAAGTGACAGTAGGTATTCGTTATTACATAACAACAATTATTGAAAGACATGAAAGACCATTTATTGTTATATGAGTATTCTCTGGAATTTTATTTCAAATGTAATTTCAACATTTATTTTTGAGATGGATTTGGGTGGGGTACACACATTAGTCAGGTTTAGTTTGCAACTGTTCACCATTACTGGAATAATACATTGTAACCGTCCATAGAGAACATAGGCCTACTTTATAAAAGCAGATGATTTGTGGACTAATATTTGACAACATTCATTTCATGGGTATGCCTATTTATAGGTTGACATTTTGGTAGACAACGTGACATTTTTATTTTGCAATGTCTTCACACCAGTGTAATTTTTTGAATGACAAAATACGCAAGAGAACCTGCAGGTTAACTGTTGATTGTGGGGCATTGTCATCTGGTCATGAAGATGGTAGTCAGTCCTATAAATCATTTGGTATAAGGGACACCAACCTATAATCGTGAAAAACGAGTTGGAAATCGAAGTGACTACAGACAAACGAGGATAAGTAACAGATACAGATGGACTAAGAATATGGGAACATCCAATGGATGCAACACTAGGCTGGTCATTGAACACAAACTATAGGTGCTACCAGGAGAAAATTGGTAGAGTTCTGGTTTTGGTGTCATAAGAAGCAGATAATATTAATGAATATCGTATCAAAAGTCCCAACAAATCCCGCTTGGGGAAAATGTATTAGAGTGAATTGAAAATGGCCGCCGAATTTGTAATTATTTTCCGAAAAAACAACACCCTCGAATTCAAGTATCATGCTTTTTTGGTACTTTTTTCTGAGTGCACTGTGCGCGTTGAAGGTTACTTCTCATGTATGACAACGCCACAAGAGGGCTCTTTCCGAAATGTCCGCCAATAAGTGATAACATTGGTATTTATGCTACAGCTAATGGAGCGGACTACCTTGGAGAACGCATATAACG